>PVKN010017117.1:0-17501 GCA_004027915.1 Capromys pilorides | reverse complement strand
TGCAACTAGAATCAGCACTATTTTCTCAGTGTCTTTGCCTAGAAATGATTTCAGGGAAACACTGTCAGGCTCAGAGAAGTATCAGAGAAGCCTACATCTCTCATCTTGCTTCTCCTATTGTTAACATTTGGCCCCAATTGCTTCTGTTCATTTAAAAGCATGACATTTTTAACCTCTGGGAAAATGATTTCCCTTTCTGAGTCTTGGTTTCTATGGTGTGCAATGGAAAATGGGATGAACTCTCTTTCAGATGGAAAAAATGTCATCGTGATTGGGTGAGAAGTGATGAACAGCATTGGGGATCGCTACCTTTATTGACAGTCAGACTTGGTGCCCCCTTTCTGTAGAGCCCTCTGCCATTATCCTTAAAGTCACACAGGTGCACCTTGCCTGATGCTGGCAGCCCCTCCCTGCCATTCTCAGTGCACCAGGTACCGTGAGCCCTGCATACTTTGGCAGGTGGCATTCTGGGAGTGTTCATCTTTTATCCCATTCGTTTCCATTACCTGGAGTCTCTGCTCTAATTTGCTACTCTCAGCTTAGATCTTGGAACCATCTCCTACTTTTAATTATTCTAAGGTCCTTTCTGCAGATGCGACTTGACATTCCTCTCACCTCTCCTGTTCCCCTAAAACAGGATTAAAAGTGTGTGTGTGTGTGTGTGTGTGTGTGTTCAATAAGGAATGAAACATAAAGACTGACACATGGACACACCTTAACATAAAGTGCTACTTATGATACAAGAGACCTTACCACCACAGAAAACCCTAATTTAATGTATGCCAAATTAAAACAAGCAACTAAAACCGAAGATACACAAAAGCAGGATTGGTCCTGCCTGTTGAAGCTAATCAGTAAGGCTTAGAACAAGCACACGGGAGTGGGAATCAGAAAACCTGGATCGCTAGCAATGCAGACAATGAGAAGAGTGAGGTGCAGAGAGGGGAAGGGGTTTGCCTAAGGCCACGCAGCCACAGCACCAGCTTGCTGGGTGGCTCACGCTGGGTTCCTGCACTAGTGATACAACGCTGCAGCCATGTGTGTTCCACCTCCTACTCAGCAAGTTGCCTTGGGCTGGACGCGCCATCTGCACTTTGCATCTGGACCTTGAATTAAGCACCAGCTTATCTTGACAGGCATTACCTCGCAGTGTGAGCTGCCTGCCTGCTCCCAGAACATCAGAAGCACATAAAGGATGGGGCATCGACCCCACTTCCCATGCAGCCTGCCATTATGCTTGGAAAGAATTCTTATTGGGCCAGTGAGATAACCCAGCAGACTAAGCACCTGCTTAGGCAAGCACAGGGACCGGTTCGATCCCCAGCATCATATGCCACACCAGCCCTGCCCCAGAGTGTGCTGAGCCCACCACCAAGTCCAGGCATGGTGGTGCTTGCCTGTAATCCCAGCGCTGGGGAGGCTGAAAATAGGAGGAACTCTGGGAGTCCAAACTATGTAGGGAGAAACTATGCAAAACCAAAACAAACAAAAATAAGAAAAGAAAGAGTGTTTATTACATAAGAAAATATAGTTTAAACTGGGCTAAGACTTAGGCTTAATGATTTAACATAAATATGCTTGCAAGATTGGTAGGAAAACAGAGGCTGTGAGAGGCCCCGGCTTGCTGATGGCCACTAAATTAGTTTGCACTGAGGTACAAATGCACATCTCTCGACTCTGAATCTAGCACTCTTTGCTGTGTGCAATGCCATCTCCAGATGAGAAGGTGACATTTAGCCCAGTGGTAATTTGTCACATCAGCTTCTTGATTAGTACATTCTTTTGAAACCACCAGAATCAGCAAACTGGAAACAAATCTCATCCCAGCTGATTATGTACTTGAGCAAACACAGAATCCTTTGGTAGAGACCTGAGGCTGTGTAGTCATTCATAACACAAGGTGAGGTTCATTTAACAAAGCACCGTGAAGTTTTGCTCACACTTCCTGGACCAAACATAAAGGTGTATTATGTGGAAGGTTTAGAAAAGGAATCGGCTAACTGTGGCTTTCAAGCCAAAGGTGGGATCGGTCCAGCTCTGCTATGGAAAATAAAGTTTTACTGGGATACATTTATGTGTGTTCATTTGCACATTATGTACGGCAGCTGTCACGGTGCAACAACATAGGGCAGTATACGTAGATTATGTGGCCTGCGGAGGCGAAAACGCTTGCTCGTTAGCCATTTGCAGAAAAATGCTTTTGATACTTTACCTAGAAATGGCAGCGAATAAACCCACCTGGATCTCTGTTCTATTTCTCAGTCTCTTTGGGTTCTTCTCCTCTACCCCATTGTGTTGGTTGTCGCAGCTCCCAGCTCTGGAATGACTTTCTACCTGGCCACAATAAACACTGTTTTCAAAATGGTACCATTTCTCTTGCAAGAACCAGAGATCTAAGAAAGCCAAACTGTGCCCATACTGTATCACAAACCTCTTTTTTCAACAGATTCTATCGGGATAAATGGAATAGTTAGCTCACTCAGTTTGATGATTTGAAGGGAAATCCAATGCAGAGAGAAGGAAGAGCTATTTATTGAACCTGTTGGGGCAGAGCCCAGAACATCCCTCATTCAGATTTGCCCGCATTGGGGGTCACTGTTAATTGTTCTACTTAATACAAAGGGAAGCGAGTGACAAGAGGTTCAGAGCCCAGCTAGGACTAGACAGGAGAAACAATATCAGGTCAGAAATCACAACCAGACCTGCTGAGTTGGTCACCTGTCCTATCTCTCTCATGGGACCCCAGGGACACAAACTGACCTATCAGTAAAGTTAAAGCAGTGCAGTGATGATATCTACAGGGAAGGAATGTCACCAAGCCTGGTGTGGAATAAAATGCTCAAGCTGAGGTGTGGGGCGTGTTCACAGCAGCCATCACCTCAGTGAAGGTCCGGAGTAAGTGTGGGTAGAACGCAGAGGAGACTACCAAGACAGGAAGTTTGTGAAGCTTCCAGGAGGACAAAGAGGCCACTGATGGGGTGGACAGCTGGGGGCAGGAGTGGAGACAGCTCTGGTGGCACAAGAGGGTAAAACCATTTGGGCTCTGAGGAGGATAAAGAATTCACGTTTCATTCACTCAGGAATGCACTGAGAGCTTACATGAAGAAATACCATGATCTGCACTTACATTAAAAAAAAAAAAAAATCCCTTTTGGTCCACACTGAATAATGGCCTAGACCCAGCAAATGAGACTATGGAGGAAAGGCTTTTAGCAGCTTTTAAGCTAAGGATGCAGGTGGCAAGGACGAGGACAGTGGCAGAAGGGAGAGTAAGAAACTTACAGAGAGGAGTCAAAGTTACAAAGGAGACCATCTTTAAGTCATCTAGCTTTTACAATTACCCTGTGAGGGCCACACCACTGTACTGCTGGCCAGTTCCAGGAGTGAGAATATTACAACATTTCATGTGGAAGACAAGAGGCCAATCCACAGCTGAGGCACAGGCAGCCATCTTAGCTCTTACAGGAGGCCGCCCCCTATTTAGTTACAGTTTCTCCAGCTCTCTTTGGGCTCCAACAGCAATGAGGGGCTCAGTTCAGTATCTGGTGATACTTTGCCTTCTAACGTCATCGAAAGCCCCCTCCCAAGGCATGCAGCTCATGGAAGGCCTCTAGGAAGGCTTCAGCTCCTACCCCAGTCAGGTGCCTTTGAGCAACCTTCCTCAGCCTCAACTAAGAAAGTAGAAAAGGGAGCCTCAGAGGCAGGTCATTACTTAATCATGATTACACAGAAAAATGACAGCCAAGGTACAACTAGAAACCACTGCGTTGTCACCTTCATATGAACCTAGAGATCCAACTTCCACTTCAATGACAGCAGCAGCTAATTGCTTTGACTGATGTCCATGTCCTCCCAGATTTGGGAAGTACAGCTCAGATCCCAGTTTTCCAATGGAAGTGAAGAAAGTACAGTGCCTCAATGTGGAGGCCCAAGTGCTGTTAGGTGGCTGTTTCCAGTCAGCACAGGACTTCAAGCTTGCGGCATTTGCATTTTTCCCCCTCCTGCTCCTCCTTGGACTCCATCTTTTCTCTGTCCCAACCATCCTGGATTGTGCAACCTGGACAGGGAACAAGGAACTCCTGACTCACTGCATTTGCTGAGAAGGAGCTTGGATGGCATTGTTAATGGAGGGCATGGTTTCCAACAGGCCTGGGTGGAAGAAGAGGAAGGCACTTAACATAGATGCACATGATGACAGATGTCACAGGCAGGTAGAAGAAAGAGATGTACGGGAGGGAGAGGTGGTGGGCATGGAGGGGTCAAAAAGAACAGAAGGGGAGCTAGAGCCAGTCACCAGTTATATTTCAAAAACAGAAGATTCTCACAAGTGCATAGCTAACGGCAATGACTTGCAAATGAAAATTGAGCGCTGATATCGAATGTCACCAGCTACTACCCTTCCACTGTCCCACATTTCAGGTATTATTTTAAAGAGGCCTGAATAAGAGGTGAGGCTTACCTAATAGCAGCAGTGAGTTCACAGCAGTCCTGTAAGTCTCCCCGACTTGCAAACTACACCAAAACCAGGGAAGCCTAACACTATAACCGCTTTTGCTTCACCAATGCTAACCTTTACATGAACGCTTTAGGGATATGGGCTAATTTTAATCCTCATGACATCCTCCTTGGGCAGTAACGCCCAACCTTTTAGAGCTTGAGTGTCCATCCAAACTGCATCCCAAGACCCATTTATTTTTTCCAAGTGCCACTATGGCAACTGAGCCTGGATACTGAGTTCTTAGTTTAGGAGAGCAACAGTTATCCAGTGAGAGGCTGCTTGGACGACATGGTTCAGATGCCCTCAGAGAGTGTTCTGCATGCCCACTGAGGCTCTTAGCACTCATGCCGTGGGTCCACCACTACCTTTGTGGTGGAGAATTAATCACACCATCCTGATCTTACAGGCCAAGGGATTATACACAGAGATGTAAATTGCATCATTATAATGATATTGCTAGCAAGTGGTGGGGCTAGGATTGGAACCCCACCAGAATCCACTGCCTTAACACTGCTACACTGCTGTGACAGCCCCGCATGCCCCCTGCCATGCCTTGCCTCACCATTGTACTGCACATTTCCACATTAGGATGCCAAGTATCAAAGGTCACTCAATTCCTTTGCAAAATGTGAGCAAGAGAGCGAAAGGACACAGCCTTCATGGGACACAACTCTCTGGTATCCAAAAGACTGGAGGCTAGAATAGAGGATGAGCCAGAACAAAAGGACAACAAATAGAAACAGCAGCTGCAAGACCAACAACCTTACCAACACCCAGGGCCTGTGAACATGCCCAAAGCGGAGGCCGTTTATGCTCAGTGAGCTTGAACATTCACTTCCTCCCCTGCTCTCCCAGTTCACTTCCTTGCATTCTTTTCTTAAGGATTTGCTATCACCTAATTATATTTCCATGTATTATGACTTTATAAACAGAGAGGCTTTAGAAATTCTCACTTAGTTTCTGTCTCTTCTGCTTGGAAGAATGGCATACCAGTGGCTGGCACTGAACAAATATTTTCCTTATGTGTAGAAAGAAGGAGAGATGGATGGGGAGATGTAATAGGAACTAGCTGGGGAAAGGTGCAGAGAACAGGAAGAAGAAAAGAAAAAGAGGGAGGATGAGAAGAAAGAGAGCAAACAGAAGAAAATATGAAAATGCAGGAAAGGAGGTGGTGAGAGAGGATGGAGCATAGAAGAGAAGGAAAAAAGAACAGAAGTAAACAAAGGTGGAGGAAGAGGCTATGTCTTCAGTGGAAAAAAAAAAAAAAAAAAAAAAAAAAAAAAAAAAAAAAAAAAAAAAAAAAAAAACGGAAGACACAGTTGAAGGTAGTGGCTTTGTCGTGCAAGAGGCTGCAGCATCCAGCAAGGACAGGGGGTGGTACCACAGCCAGCTTGGCCTTCTGGGCCGACTGCAGACACTAGGCCAAATCGTTTATCTCCAGACCTGTGGCTAGTTTTTGCTTTTTTTTTTTTAAGTTTAACTCTGATTTATGGGGGTATGCTCAGTGATAAATGTTTTTCCAATTAGCTGTAAACAGCCCAGTCCTGCCGAGGAGACCCACCAAGTTCTCCAGCCCTGATTCAGGCTACTGGATTAGGGGAGGGAGAAGACAGGTCTCGCCAGAACCAAAGGGCAACAAGCACCCTAGAAACAGCAGTCGCAAGACCAACAGCCTCATCAACATCCAGTGCCCGTGAACATATCAAAGGCATAGGCTAATTACTGAATTATTGAGAATTATTGATCACCACCTTCTTAATCTTCAATATATCAGATTCTAGAACATGGAGGTGTGGCAGGGAGAGGCAGGTCCCATTGCTCTAATGTCAGTAGAAGTGGAAAATCCTTCTCAGGGGAGGTGTCAAGGGAAATACTGCTACAGAGGGCCTTGGTTAGAAACGTTGTGCCAAGGGTAGGGAGGCAGGATGGGCAAGGCTGAGAAACGAGCTGGCACTGAGAGTGTCTACCTCATTGGTCTTTAGTATACATCGGGTGCCATAATATGTACGTGTGTGTGTGTGTGTGTGTGTGTGTGTGTGTGTGTATATATATATATATATATATATATATATATATATATATATAAAATTAGAGTCAAAATTCATCGCAAATTGCATGATGCAGGCACAAGGCCCATTGTACAGATGAGAAAACTGAGCCATATGGAAAGTAAGTAAACTCCTTCTTAAGAGCAAAGGAAGTTCAGAGAATGTATGCTCTTCGAATGTCCATTATCAGTGGACAGACTATGTACAGAATGGTACAAGGTATGACTAACCCTCCCCTTCCTGCCCCGGGAACTTCTTCAGCACAGGTAGGAGGGCCAGCTATGCTGCCACATACCTGCATGAGTGACACATTGCCCCTTACAGTGAGTACCGACCTAATCTCTGGCAGGGGGGTGTCATGTTTGTAGTCCAGGTTTTCTTCCAAGAATACACTCACACTTGCTGATTTCCTATCCTCATGAAACCTTCAGAGGTGAAGAATGCCACTCATTGGTGATTGCCTGAGACAGGGCATATTTTCTTACCTAGCACATAGAACAACCAAGGAGCTACACATTTCAGCCACTTTATGGAGTCATGCTAATTAATATATATATATATAGTATTTGGCACAGAGTCTACAGGGTCTCACTAGGTAGGTCAGACTCGCAGTGATCCTCCTGTTTTCATCCTCCCAAGCGCTGGGATTACAGGGAACACACTACCGTGGTCTCAGTCACCACCCCAGTACACCCCGGGGTGCGAGGCCACCACCACAAGCCAGGGATGCAACCCGGGGATTGCACTCTACCTAAGCAGGTGCCTGAGTTTGCTGAGCTATCTGGCCGACCCTTATACTAGATTTTGACGTCACTTTACAGCTACAGTCATTGTGATAAGATAAGCATATTGGGGTTTGTTTTGTTTTGTTTTTTAATCTGTTGAAAACATAGTCTAGAAAGTCACCCTGGCCCCAACTGGAGGACTCTTTCCTAGCTTCAGTGTCAGGTACGCAGAGTTTTGCGACTCAAGTGCTTAGCCCCACAGATCGCTGGGAATTTTACTCGCAGCACATTTTCTTTTGCGCTTTTGCTGCTCCGAATCTCCACTTTGACAGTTCTGATGAGAACCGTGTAAAATACGACCTGGTTTTCCCGCATTGGCCTAACTTGAATAGTTTTCTTATTTCTGTTTTCCTTTTAATATCAATTGTATTTCTTGAGCTGAATTTTAAAAACTGCGTAAATTTAGGGGGAAAAAAATCCTGTAAGATACAAGCCAGGAAGTAAATAAAATACGTAGCCGGGAAAAAACACAAAGGAAGACGTTTGGTCCATAGATCACAAAACCTGCTTCCTCCTTGCGTTCCCCCACGGCGTCGTTCTAGAAGCTTCCCGGGTCGGGGCAGCCTTACCTTTGCTGCGGCGGCGGCTGCGGTACTGCTCCGTGTAGAAGGTCAGCTGCGTCTCGTCATCTGCCTCGGAGCCCGAAGTCCCCTTGCTCCTCCCGAAGCTGATGCCTCCTGCCGAGAAGCACAGGCCATCAGTCAGCCTCACGGGGCGGCTCAGGAAGCTTGTGCAACCCTTCAGCCACCCCGGGGAGCCGAGTCACCCCAGGCTCCGCCGCACAGATCTACAGTGACCCGGGAGCCAGGGGTCTAGGGAGACGCTGAGGCTCTGCAGCGTGGTGGAGCTGGGTTCCGGCCAAGGCTGTGCCGCCTTGAGGAGGTGCCTCACCTGCCTGAGATCGGGTACTTTCTAAAACGCGGGCAACACTGCCCACCATGTGAAGATGCCCTGAACACTAAAGGATAGATGATATGTCAAATGCCAGGCCCAGGGTGGGTGCGAAGCGAGAGAAAGCTGCTGTGGTTCCGCATGATAAACTCACCTCCACAGACGTGCACGGTACCGAGTTTCACACGCATTTCAATCAAAGGTTTGGCGTTTGCCAGGCCCAGAGGCAGACACCGGAGACACAAAGATAAATATGATGCAGTCCTTGCCAGCCAGAGGATCATAAGCAAGTCAGGGGGACAAATGAGATCCTTAGGAGCCTTAAAGCTAATTCATGGCTTGTGTTTACCACACAATGAGGCCCCAGGAATGGGAGGGGGGAGCAATTCATTTCAACACCGAGGGCCTGAGAAGGTTTTATGGGGAATCAGAGATTGAAGTCAGGGCTGGAAGGATGGATGGGGCACCGGTGCAGGGAAATATGCGCCTCCGTGGGGTCACCATGGAGCCTTCCCAGGGCTAGAGCACATCAGCCTCCGGAGGCAACGTGAGCTTCAGTGCGGTGGAGGAGACACAGAGTTACACAGTGGAAGGTTTTTGGGGTCAGACAGAGGGGGTGTGGGGGGGGGGTGGGCGGCACGTCCGGCATCAGGAAATGCTGTGGAGCAAAAGTGAGTGGGTCAGGCACAAGTATCAGAAAAGGTGCTTTGTGGATCCCCAGGCCACACTACGGATGACAAGCGGGCGGGCAGGCAGGAAGGGAGCCCCCAGGGTTCATAGTCACCCGGCTCCAAGGCGAGGTCACGTGCAGTGATGACGTAGAATTGGGGGCCCTGGGGAGGAAATGGGGGTGAGCAAAGCGCAGAGGCAAAGTGAGAGGCACCCCAGGGAGAGGGCAATGCAGTCACAAGCCACGAACAGTTCATCACCCAAAGGATAGGAGTTACAGGCTGGGTAGAACCGCGCCGCCACGAGGCTGACAGCTGTGAGTCCTGCAGTGGGCAATGGGCTCGGTTTTCTTCTTAGCCTTACACTTTTTCAGCATTTTTTAAAATATTACAAAAGGCTGGTACGTGAAAATGGAGGGGCAGAAGGGTTGATAATCGCTTTTTACTAGAGAGAAGACCCAAGGGCGGGGGAGAGCCCTTCACAGCGCCTGGAGGGTTCGTGCGTGGGCAGGGACGAACAGGGACCTGGAGGCTGAGTAGACTTCCTTCAGGAGGAGACCAAGGATCTGGCAAAAGTGGCTGTCCTGGGTAGAGAATTAGGCGGCTGCGGAATGGGGCTAGAAAGAGCTCGTTTCCTCTTTAAATGCTTTGTATCTTTTGAATCAAGCACCATGCCAACCCATTACCTGTTCAAAAGTTCCACCTGAGGAAAAGAAAAGCACAGATTCGAGGAAAATGGCATTCAATTCGCAAAGGATTTATTATGCAATTTCCTCAGGTAAGGATTTGAAATGGTGCTCAGCATACAGAAATTCTACTTCCACATACTCTTTATGCAGTGAGAATATTGCACATCTAGTCATTCTGGCAACACTGTTAAGTGATCGGCTATGTACCCAGAAGCTGTGTATATACAGCGGCATGCATGGTGTGCTCATAGGAGAGGGTAACTAACAAACAAGAAATAAAACAAAGGCAGAAAGACATACATCAAGGGCAAATTTATGTGCCTAAAATTGCACAGTTTATAAGAGTAGAATTCGGGGGTAATCTGAACGCACTCTGAATTTGGGCAGCTATGGATACAAACTGCTTGCTACAGGACAGCTCAACAGAGAGCTCCCAGGAAGCAGAATGCCCATCGAGTGTCAGGGGCCCAAGTCCTACATCGTGAGCTTTGCATGCATCACCTGAGTCCAACTCACAGTACCTTAGGAAGGGAGCATCTTCATGGTCACATTACAAATGGGGCAATCAGCAACCAGCAAAAAAGTAGGATTTGTCAAGGGGCCGGAGAGATAGCTCAGTAGAATAAGTGCTCGCCTGGCAAGCGCAGGGTCCTGAGTTCAATCTCCAGGACCACATACCCACACACACACACAAAAAAAAAAAGAAATAGGATTTGTCACTAATGAGTGCTGCTGGGCTTTGAAACCTGACGGGATTCAGACCAGAGCTCCAAATGTTCACTGCTTGTGACACTGCCCCTTTGCTCTGTGCTTCATAAAATGGAGAATGAATTCTTGTCCCCCTTCTTCAGACAGTGAATTCTAGAATTTTTTTTCTCTTTTTTTTTCCACTTACATATTTGGTACAGGGTCTCACTACACAGGTCAGACTCATAGTGATCCTCCTATTTTCAGCCTCCCCAGTGCTGGGATAACAGACATGGGCCACCATGCCCAACTTGGTGGCTGGCTCAGGGCACCCCAGGGACAGGGCTGGAGTGGCATGCAGGATCAGAGATTAAACCCTGGTCGCTAAGCTTGCCAAAGCAGGTGCTTAGTCTGCCAGATAGGGAATTCTAATGAAAAACACAACAAAACCAATCAAAGAAACAAAAAATCAAGTACAGGCAGAGCCTCAGCTTCTCCTTGTGCGCATGTGCTGCTAGGCCTGGTCTCCGTGCCTGAGGTCCAATCCCTTGCAGCTAAAGGCGGTGACCTGGAGAAGCTCAGATACCCAGGATTCTAGTGGAAGCAGCTCTGCATATAACGGCTCGGCTTTAAAATACGGTTGGTAAGGGGCCTCTGTGGAGGTTCTAGAAACAGTGAGGAAGCAGAGGTCTCCAGAGGCCAGCAGGACTCTTATAATTGCCATTAACATGTTTTAGGGTTATGAAAGGCAGACTAAAAAGGGAAGAAGAGAAGACTTTGGCTAGCTTATGTATAACTTCTAGCCATGAGGAACGTGAAGGCGTCTGATGAAGGTCCCCTTCTATACAGGGGGCACGTGGTCACTTGTCCTGCTGGATTTGGGCAGCAAAACAAAAAGGTCTGCAGTGCTAGGAGTCCACCCTGACCTCTCCTAGTGTCACTTCTGAGCAACTTCACTACTTTCCACATTCTCGCTAACTTTCCCCTCCATCCCTTCTTCCTCCCTCCTTTCCTTGCTCCTTGCCTGTCTCACTTTTTGCCTTTTTTTTTTTTTTTTTCAAACAAATAACCTCTTATGCCCCTACTCTAGTGCAGAAATACAGCATACAAGATTCAGGCAGAGTTCTTTCCCTGCAGGGACAGCCTAGTGAGGTCGACAGAAATGTCACCAATGTGATAAGAAAAGCTGGCCCTAGCAGAGCCCTGGTTTCCTGGCGGGCACCGCCCTGAACCATTTCTGTTCACCGGCTCACTTCATCCCTAGAGAATCTTAAGAGGTAAGACACCGATTTCAGTCCTGCCGTAATGGGTGAGAAAAAGGCACATGGAAATTAAGTGATTTTTCCCAGAGTCACACAGTTCATAAGTCATATAACCATAATTCATATCCAGCCATGGCTTCAGAGTCTACACCTTAATCTTTGTGCGGGTATCTAATAAAATATAAATAACTAATGTATTTAATATCCCAATTATTCCAGCACGATGGCACCAGGAAACTTGTTTTACAGATGAGTAACTGCATCTAGATGAAGTGATAGGAGGTATTAATTTGGGAAGCTTAGGTTAAAACTGTGTTTTTGCCAAGACTGCCTCACAACTAATATAACCTGGGGGATTTGGAGTGGGAGAGCCAGGGGAGAGGGAGAAGCAGAGGGAGAAAGTGTGTGTGTGTGTGTGTGTGTGTGTGTGTGTGTGTGTGTGTGTAGAGTGTGTTCACCTTACATGGAAAGGCTTGATGAGCTGACCTCTAAGGATTAGCTGGCCTCTCTCTTGATTTCATCTCAAGAACACAATTTCTGCTTCTCTCTGAACTGCGTGCATGGGTGTTTCTTGTAGGAACTCTAATCAGGCTTAGCAAGATCCTAGTGACCCCATC
This sequence comes from Capromys pilorides, assembly GCA_004027915.1. Lineage (NCBI taxonomy): Eukaryota > Metazoa > Chordata > Mammalia > Rodentia > Capromyidae > Capromys > Capromys pilorides. The sequence continues at coordinate 5,356 of PVKN010017117.1, read as the reverse complement.
TCTCTATGTGTCCCAGCACACAGGAGCCATGCTGGATAATGGCTGTGATGCCCGCCCTTCAGACAGGCAGCCCTCCGTCACACTTCCTTTGACCTCCACCTCAGTAGTATTAGCGGACGGTTTGCAGAGTGGGAACTGAGCCAAATGCAGGATGCCTCTAGAGTGGCCTGTCCAACAGAAACACAAAACAAGCCCCACAGGCCACAATAAACATTCGCGTAGCCACATCAGAAAAGGTGAAACTAAATGGGATAAATTAATTTTTGAGACTGCATTGTATTTCAACAAATACATAAAAAAATCTTGTCAGGCTAACTTAGAGCTAAGAAGCAACTGTTGCCACTGGAAGTTTTTATATATTTTTTCATAGTGAGTCTTCAAAGCTCAGAACATATTTCATACTTACAGCACATCTCAGTGTGGACAGCCGACCTCTAATCTGCCCACTACATGTGGACAGCTCATCACTGAGTGCCCAAGTATTACTGAGCAGGATGTAGGAGGGGCCTGATCCGGCATGAGAAATGGAGTAGGCAATCCATAAGACAGGAATACCCGAGTCTCTGTTCTGAAAGCTCTAAGGAACTAATTGGCTTGAGTATTGGTTTAGTTCAGGAAATAAGAGAGGTAATGTACTGGATTAGAAAGAAATTAGACTACTGAAATAAGACATGGGTTCTAATCACGTGGTTTGGGGAGGGCACCTAGTCTTTCTGAATTCACATTTAAGGCACTGACAATAATTTTCACTTCACATGGTGTTACGACTTGTATCTGGATGCTCCTCCGAAGCCTCATGCATTCACATATGAGGGTGTGGGAGTGACTGGGTCGTGGGTGAATGGTATTGGATTAATCCACAGGTGGGTTTAGCATTAACTGAAGAGGGAAGATGCACCCTGAGTGTGGAGCAGCACCATCCAATAGGCTGGTAGTCCAGATGGAATAAAAGGGAAAGGAGGAAGGCTCGCTGGTTCCTGCCTGTCTCATCATGAACCCTTTCTCCTCCGCCATGCCCACCTGCCCTGTCAGCCAGCCACGGGGACTGGAGCCTCTATACAGTGTGAGCTAAAATAAAGCTTTCCTCCTTTAACTTGCAAGAGTTGGGGTATTTTGTTCCAGTGATGAGAAGGTGGCTACAACATGTGATCATCACAAGGAAAATGAGATAGTGTGTGTAAATATTTAGAAAAAAATCAGAGAAGTGAGAATGTAGGTGCCGTCCTTACTTACTCACTGTTTGTTTGAGTTTAACTAGGGGGAAAGGAATGGCTGCTCCGTGTGTGCAGTCAGTGCCTTGGAAAGTATGTGACATTCCGGGGAGGTGGCAGACACCCAAGGCATGTGACCTCTAAGTGTCCATATGATCTAACAGGGCCACAGGCCAATTACAGACTCACTCAAAGGTGATTCAGATAAATGGTAAAGGGCCAGCTCTGTTAGCATTTTAATACAAAATTGATGATTTAGTGCACCAAAGTGAAGCCATTAGCTACCCAGGGCTGCTTGGGCATTTCCGCTCAGGGCTTGGGAGAAAGTAAGAATACTCAGTGATTGGTGAGAGAAAAGAAGAGGCAATTTGTCTGCTGGAACCATGGCTTCTTTTGCTTTGTTCCTTCCATCTTTGGTTGATTTATCTTGAATGGTCTGGAATGGAGACAGCTAGAAGTTGGCCCATGCACATATCACAGTGTGGCAGGCTCTGGCCACTAAATGTGTAACATCCCATTCACACCTCACAAGGGGTCCTAGGGATAGAAGACCTTCTCATTTCACGGAAAGAGAAGTCAACATTCCCAATATCAGTTCTGCTGACCCAAGACACCAAATGAAAGCCCTGAAATGCAAATCTAGCTTTTGCCTGACTAAAGAACCACTTGTTCTCATAAAAAAAAAAAAAGATGTTCAAGGTCATTCATCATTGGAAAGTACAAATTGCATCTATAGATACTAACTCATAGTTACTAGGTTTGTCCTAAGGAAAATAATGTAAAATAACAGATGTTGTATATGAAGAAGTTGGAAGCATCACACATTGCTGGTAGGAAAAAAAACATGAGATAGACACTATGGACAGAGCTTAACACCTCCATAAGATGTTAAATACTGGATGACTACATGATCCAGGAATTCTACTCCAAAGAACAGCAGTAACATGTTCAAATATGTGTGCATCTACATTTGTGCTGGAGCTACTAACAAAGCAAAACAGTAACAACAAATTCTCACCAATTGATGAGTGGACAGATAGTGCGGTGTCATCACAGGGAATAGTATTCAACTCTAAAAGAAAGGCCACTGCATGGCACTAGCATGGATAAAACACACCCACATTTTTTTCTAAGTGAAAGAAGCAAAACACAAAAAGATCGAGTATGCTATGACTCCACTTATATGAAATATCCACAAGAAATAAATGCAAAGAGACAGAAAGTAGTGTAGTGGCTTCTAGGACCAGGAATAGGAAGGAGAAGAATAGAAAGTGCCTATTCCTGAGCAATGTCCTTTAGAGTGACAGAAATAGCTCAGAAATGAAGAGTGGTGATGGTTGCACAGCCTCACAAACATCCTTAGTGTCCCTGAGTTATACATTTTTAAAAAGATTAAAGGTTAATTTTAGGTTACATGAATTTCAGCTCAAAAAATATAAAAAGAAGCCCTCTGTTGGTTTCATGACATCATTAGCCTGACAAGGGAACTTCAGAATGGGGAATGTGAGAATGGCGAGGGAGGTAGCGAGAGAGAGGCAGCTAGGACACAGAGCAGGGAGGGTTACTTGGTCACTTCTGATGGAGACCACCATGAAGTGGCTCTGAGCAGGATTCAATCACAGGCAGTTGGCTTTTCCTGTTTACAGGTGAGTCTGCCTATGGCTTAGGCCCTTGTCTGGAGAAGGGGCAGCAGACTCATAGTAAGTGACCCTCTGTGCGTCACTAGCTGCTACCGAGCCCTGAATTGGCCTGGGAAGCCATGATGCCTCCTAGGACAAGATAAGGCCACAGCTGGGGACGGCTGGCTCCAACCCCATGTGGCTAGGAGACGGCAGGTGCATGTGATGCACTCCTACAATGAGTGCCAACCTAAAGATAAGGTAGTTCTCTTGTTGGACATAATTTACGACTTGGGAAGATAATTCCCAAAGCCCAACTTGATTCTTGCATTTTCTGCAGGCTCTTCCTCTTTTATTGAAAATAATCAAATAGATATGGGCTTTTCTGGCCCAGAGAAGTTCTGGGCCAGAATCTAAAGAATCTCCAATTCTGTGAGAGGGTTTTGGTCCTCCTGGAGCCACAGAATCTTGCCACTGTCTCTTTTATTTAAGGCCTTGCTGTCTACTCATTTGAGAGATTGAGGGCCTGATCAGTTCACAATAACTGAGGAGTGTTATTAATGTGATAGCTAGGAAAGAGGCCAAGAGCTAAGACAACATGGGCTTTTGTCTAGTGCACAAGGCTTTCGAGGCTGATCAGTCAGTCATCCTAGACCTAGAGATGACCTCAGAGAATCATAGCAGTAGCCTTTATTCACCCATCTACCCATCACCATTTACTGCCATAAGTATGAATGAACAGACAAACACTCCTCATTCCATAACTTTACTTTCTGATGGGGAGCCATTCAGATACTAAAACATTTTGCTGATAAACAGGGAGATGTTCAGAGGTATTTAGAAGCTTCACTACAATGACATGGATATCTGGTGATGAATGAGGGCTCTGATCCCAGGATTAATCTGGGACGGATCAAAGAATCCTGACTTCCAAGGTAGAGGTCCTCCAAGGACAAAGCGAGGGGGAAGGCAAAAGTAAGAGGATTCATGGTCATTCCTGGGCCTGTGAAAGCTACATCTTAGCTTACCTAGGGGAAATCTGCCTTCTCTGCTTGGGCTGCCCTGGCCATAAAGCTGCTCTGTCAGCCTCTGCTAGGCCCAACTCTGCATGCTCTCACCTCCTACGCTCCATACTATGATGGATGGTGGTGACATATTAAATTATGCAGCTTTTGTGTCTTCCTCAAGCTGGTGACAGCGATATTGCATTGCTAGACTGCCCACGACTGTGCCAGATGGAGAAATATGTGGCTCAGTAATGTAAAACCCATTTGACCAGCGAATACAAATGGTGTCACTTATGGCAAGAGGACAGAAATTCTCATGTAGCTCAAGCCACACAGTTCACAACTGTTCTTGATTCTAAAGCTAAACCACAGATGTTGACACACGTTCATCATTTGGAGATATTTTGACCACAATTGCTACCTGTCATGAGGCACTGGCTATAGGTCAAAGTGCCAGGCCGCTCACATAGAGGTGATGCAGCATATCCCTATTCCTTTCACTGTGAATACAGACTAATAGTGGCAGATCTCTCTACCTGTAGCCATAGGCAGCTAAGTGGCAAGACATGGAGTCAACAGCAAATTTATCTGAGCACACATTGTAGACAAATCTGTAGTTTTCAAAGGACTCCTATTGAATTTGTAAAAGTTGATCTTTATAATGAGAAAGTCTACACGGTACAACATAATTAAACATGATCGTTATAATTTCAGGAAGAAATGTAAATAAACACAGGCATCCTTTATAGAAAACATTAAAGAAAGGATGGCCCATTTCTAAAACAGACTTTCATGAGACTATTAAAGACAGTGTTATAAATCTATGATTATTGACATACGAACATCTCTATGGCACATCATGGAGTGAAAAAGTGTTCAAAGAAGAAACCAAAGGGGATTCCACTTATGAAAAATTTATCCAAACATGTTTATATGTGGTGTACACCCAACTGTGCGCATAATGAAGTAATATATGTTTTAACTAAAAAGTGAAAAGTCATTCTGAGATGTTCATGATGGAAATGTTTGAACCAAGCACAAAGAAAGCAAATTTCAGAGTACAAGAACAGCCATGTTCTGTTTTGAAAATACGTACACGAACTACGTAAGTATGCACACACGAAGATTTTAAAGACAATAACTGAATTTATCCTCTGGGTGATAATGTTGGGGTATTTAAATATTTTTATTTATTGTTGTTCATCTGCATTTTTAATTTCCTCCAGTGAATTCCAATGTTTTCTAATAAAGCAGACAATAAAATGTTATGTTCATTTAAAGAAATAAATTCTGTTTATTGCTTTGGTTAAATCCATTTCTCACTTGTAATGTAATGTAGCCATCCCTGGGGGAGATCATCCCATGCCTTGAGAATGTTTCCTTAGTACCAGGAATTGAACTCAGGACCTTGCACTTGCCAGGCCAGCACTTGTGTCCCTGAGCTATCTCCCTGGCCTCTCATTTCCTGAAAAATAGTGCATCCAATTTATTCCCAAATCTTGACTCCAAATACTACTTA
>PVKN010017116.1:0-17493 GCA_004027915.1 Capromys pilorides | reverse complement strand
CCACAGCTGTCCCCAGCTCTTCTCAGGGCCATGGGACTAAGGGATGCAAAATGAGAGCCCCCAAGACAGAGCCATGGGACTAAGGGGTGCAAAGTGAGAGCCCCAAGACACCCCTGACACCCAAGCCTGGAGTCCACATCAGAGTCTTTGCCACATGGTCTCTGACATTTAGGGAGTGGGGCCTCTGTTCCCTGCCAGACCTCCTAAGTGCAGGTTGCTGGGGTGCCCTTCCCTACATCCTGGGGTACATGGGAAGCTGGAGCAGCTGGCCCATGCTCTCAGGCAGGCAAAGGTCCTCAGGCAGCCGGTGACATATCGCTAGAGCACCCTGGAGAAGCTGGAGGCCATGGGCTGGGGATGCAGGCAGGGGAGGACAGTAGCAGCAGACCTGCTGCCATGGCCGATGCTGAACATCTGTTTGAAATATTAATAACTGTCAGACTCGAGGGGCCTGGGGGATCCTCACAGCTCTATACCATCTGTCTGCAGAGCAAACACACTTCAAGGGGCGGGGCTGGTGCAGCAGGCAGCAAGGACTCTGGGGGCCAGCGGTGAACAGGAAGGGGCTGCAGTGAGTCCAGCACTAACTCAGTGCGGAGCATGGGCATGGATGGCCTGGAGCTTGTGCTGCACCACCTGCCACTTCGGTCTGCTCAACATCCAGTCCAGCTGTATTATAGGAGCCCCTCTCATTTTCTCGTTATCTGCACAGGACTCCCCTCCCCCTTGGGTCCCCTGGGGTGCACCACCTATCCCTGGCATATCCGAATCCTTGGCATGGGTTCTAAGACGGCCCAACAAGCTGAAAAGCCATTTGGGAACTTTGGCTAGAACTATTGTAAAAGATTTGTTTCCCCCCCACTATGGTTGGTAAACTGGTAAGAAGCAAGCCTCGAGGTACTGGTGCCCCCTCAGCCAACACAGCCAGAGTGCTGAAGACAGAGCCTGCTCGACTAAACGCCTAGATGCAGCCATGCCGGAAGTCACTTACACCTTCAGGTAACGTCAGCCAATTTTTTTTTTTTTTTCCTGCCTGAACCACCTAAAGGTTTTTATTCCTTGCAACAGTGAGAGAGAAAGAGGGAGAGAGATGGAGAACTGATAGATACAAATGCAAAGGACAAATCCTAGCAAGGGCAGTGGGGTTTTCCCAGTCACCTCCCAGGAGCTCCTTTGTTTTTGGTCTCTGTGCTCAGATAGGGAGTGTCACCCTTCTCAGAGACAACTGGAACCTGTCCCATCCATAGAGGTACCTGGGATCAGTTCCTCCCAGGGAAAAGGCAGAAGGTCAAAGCATTCCTCTCCCCCAGCCTGGCCCTTTTCCACACCGCAGGCCTGGCCCAGTGAGGATGTTCTCGAGAGTCTAGACTCCGACACATCCGCACACATAGCCTCCAGATTGCCCAGAGTCCTTAGGAACACCCCTGGCCACTGGCCATGTCTACCGGAGCACTCACAGCCCTGTAGGGTGGCAGGGACTCACCAGGACCGTCAGAACAGAGGTGCCCACGGTGACGTTCTCATATAGGCTGACGTTGTATAGCGGTTGGCTGAAGATGGGCCGGTTGTCATTTTCATTGATGAGGGTAATCTTCACCTTGGCATAGCCCACGTGGTCGGGCACACTCTCATTGGCAAAGAGCTGGGGGAGCAGAGTGTGGGCTGGGTCAGCTCCTGCCTGCTCTGATGCCTTTTTCCCCAATAGTCCTCCTTGTGCCTGGCAGGTCCCCTCTCACCCCAGCGCTGTCCCACCCTGCTTGCTATGGCTTGTGCTAGCCACTGGTTTTGCTATGGGGTAGGAGTGATAGGACCAGGCTGGCAGGAGCTGGGAGCTGGGGTTGCCACAGGACCAGGTGACATTGTGCCCAGTTCCTGGATCATCCTTGTCCTTCTTGCAAAGGGGAGGCCTAGGCTGAACCCTACTTTTTTCTCTGTGAGCTTCTCTGGATGAGATCCACATGGAGATCTCATCAAAGATGGAGAGAGGTGGGGACAGGATTTATGGAGACAGGTGACATTCCTCTTCTGCCTCACCTAACCTCCCACATGACCCATAGAGGTAGAGGGGGCTCACATCAAAGTCGTAGCGATCCACAGTCTCGTAGTCCAGCGGGATGGCCACCCGGATGCGGATGTCTGCTTTGCCTTGGACGGAGGTAGGGGAGATGATGAAGTGGTGGGAGTTGTTCCCCACCAGGTACACCTCGAACATGCTGTTCAGGCCCTGCATCAAGCGCAGAGAGACCGTGGTCAGAGAGGCACAGGATGGGGGTGCAGAGGGCATGGAAGCGGCAGCAGCGGGGCAGTGGTGGAGGCACAGGCTGAGAGGGCTTGCCTGCCCCGCCTTGGAGGCCCCTTCGCTCCTGGGTGAGGCCAGCCCGCTCCCAGCTACATCCCCTGCCCGTGTCGAGGCCTGAGAAGTTTGCCCTGGCTCCCTCTGCTTTCGTCGCTCTGCAGGATGCCCACAGCATGCCCTCTGTGCTTTGGCTCCTTCTGCCACTGGAGCCTCCCCTGGGGAGAGGGGCAATCTGTCTGCACAAGGTCCAGCAGGGAGATGGAGGAAAGACAGTGGGAGAGGTTGGAGGCGAGAGGGGGAAGAGAAGTAACCAAGTGGCAGCCCACACCTGGCCCTGGCACAGAGGGTTCTCTGGTGGTGGGAGCCCTCCAACAACCCTCTCCTGCTGACCCCAGGATCCAGGCACGTAGAGGGGCTCCCCAGCATGGCATCTGCAGGGGACATTGCTCTGGGCCTGTTGGGCTGCAAAATTTTCTGTTCCCTCTGATGTGGAACCCATTCAGATGATGAAGGGGATGAAGGGGACCAATTAAATGCCCGAAGGGACACTAATAGCTGAAATCAGTAGAGTGTGACAACTCTGAAAGGTGACACCAATGCCTCCTCCTCTCCTGCACTTGGCCCCTGGACTACAGGACCTGGAGGCCCCTGAGGGTGGGAGTGGCTGGGCTGTGTCCTCCCCACGGTGCCCACCCAACCCCAGCCCTGCCCTGCCCTGCCCTTCTGAGGCTCACTTACCAAGTTCTGACAGTGGGAGTCGCCAGGCAGAGTATGAAGACAGGCAGAAGGAGCCGGAGAGAAGGAGCCGAGAATGAGGGAGGAACAGGGGAACAGGAGAAGACAGTGAATCTGGGAGCACAGTCAGGAGGACATCACCCTGTTCAGGGATGCAGCCCCATCCACTTCTAGGGCCACTGCTTCAGGAGCTGAGGAGGGGTGAGGTGGGCAGTGGAGGCGAGAGCAACAGCAAGGACCCAGAAGGAGGGGAGGGGCAGGAGGGGACAGGAGCATTCTCCCCACCGGGCAGCCACAGGCAAGGGCTGACGGGTGATGGGCCACATCCTTGTGTTCTGCATCCCCCAGCCCAGAAGACCCCTGCAGGAAGCAGCCAAAAGGCGGACACAGCTTTATTGCCTGACATGAGAAATGTCTGTCTGCGATTCAGTGCACAGAGATGTGAAAAATCTTCCAACAGCTCTGAAGCATAAACAGAACACACCCAGCATCCTCTCACCAGAGCCAGACTCAAAAGCCTTCCCTCAGATGGTTACTCCAGCCTGTGCTCAGCATCCTTCCTGGGAAAGTTATCAATATGATACCTGTCTGTCCATCCATCTGTCCATCCATCCATCCATCCATCCATCCATCCATCCATCCACACAGAGTGACACAGATGCTTCTCCCTTTGACCAGCACTAGTGGCATCCTCTACACATTATTTCAGGACAAATATATTTACCCAAAACTATATCTCAAAGGTGGCCACATTGGTGCACACCTGTAATCCCAGCATTCCAGGAGGCTAAAGCAGGAGGAACACGACTCTGACTCCGGCCTATGCAACTCAGTGGTTTAGTGATTAGTCAGCTTTTTTCTTCTCATTAAAGAAAAAAAAAAAAAAAGGTTGGAGATGCAAAGGGCCTGAGTTGAATTCCCAGCACCATAGATCAAACAAAGCAAAGCAAAGCAAAACAAACCAAAAGCTATGTTTTGCTTTCTGATGGTCCGTGCAGAAGTACACATTTATCGAGTATCTCCTGCTAGGCACAGTACCAGGGGCTTGGGAAGCACCAAGTACTTGCTTCATTTCTCTCAGTGGCTGCAGGGTGCCTCCATCACACCTTCCGACCCCCCTCTACAGTCATTCTGCAATATGTGGAGCCCTTGAGGCTACAGACCGTGCCTCGTGCAGTGAAAATCCACCCCTGAGCCTGGCACACAGTAGGTGCTGAGGCTCCAGGAACTCTTCTTCATGGTTCACCTTCTTCCCAAGAGTCACAGGGGTTGGATGTTCAGTTCAGAGAGGTTGAATGAGTCACTCAAAGGAGCACAGGGAGCTGGCAGCAGGGTAGGGAGGAGGGTGCAGGTTCAGCACCCAGGCCAGGGAGCACTGCCTCCTGGGCCAGAGGAAGCAGGGCTCAGGACTGGGGTGAGTGGTCCTCTGCAGTGAGGACTGCACTGGCCACCAGTCAGTGACTTCTGTCACCAGGGAAGTGGGAACACTGGGCATGCCAGGGCTGAGTCTCTGGAGAATAGTCCTGAGAAGGCAGAGTTGGAAGGTGCGAAGGGACGGGGTTGTGCTTCTCCTTGTCTCTCCTTGTTTCATTTTGTGAGGCAGGGTTCTTGCCGTGTCAGAGCAAGGCTGGCCATGACCTTGTGGCCATCCTCTGCCTCCACCTCCCAAGTGCTGGGGTTACAGGTATGTCACCTGCACCACCACGCTCACCTAGGTACTGGTTTTGGGGCCAGCAGAGCAGCTTCCAGGTACAGGAGGTGGCTCTAAGTGCTGAGCTTTCGGAGACCCCTGGACAGCCTGTTAACCTTTGGGCTGCAGGGGTCTGGGCCAGGGCCTGTGGACATGCATTTCTGAACCAAGCTCCAGGTGGTATTGATGGCCGCTGAAGCCAGCCTTTGAGAGCCAGTGGCCTGGGCAAAGGTGCAGGGTTGGGGATGAATAATAATTTACTATTATTTGCATGGGTCTGGCAGGGAAGCTTGAAAGACTGTAGGGAGAGACCCAGGCAGGCGAAACCCTGAGGCCTCGGTTGGTTTCATGAGCAGTGGGGACCCCATTAAGGCTAGAGTGGAGCGATACAGTGGGCCACATGAGGAGGGTGGCCTGGAGGCACTAGAATTGCCAATGTGGGACACAGATGCCCAGGGACACGAGTCAAAGGCTCCTAGAACCCAGGCAGCTGCATTTTCCCCAGGGAGGCTGTTGCAGAGCCAGGGAGGACATCAGGGGGGCCAGGGAGCACCAAGGTGCCCACAGGGGTCTAGGAAAGGCCAACAAGAGAGAGGTACAGAGCAATCAGGGGAGTTCTAAAATATTCCACATGTAGGCTACACTGTGTACCCAGGAAACTAGGTTGCAGGGGGCTGAAACCCAGGCAGGCCTGAGATTCTGCCCCAGGAACTGGTTAGAAACTCTTTTTTAAAAAAATGTATTTAGTACAGGGTCTACAGGATTTTGCTACATAGATCGGACTCATGGTGATCCTCCTGTTTTTAGCTTCCCAAGCACTGGATTACAGGGGTGCACTACCACACCCAGCCTCTGGTTAGAGATTCTTGTTTGGGGGCCGTGCACTGAAGGTGGGGTGTGCTCAGCCCTCTGGGGATGCTGGTGCCTGCTAGGGCAAGAACTGAGCACAGGGTGGTGCCAGGGAAGAAGCAAGTTTGAGACTAAAGGACTTCGATCTGCTCCACGTGCCTGAACAGAGATAGTGCAGAAGCCTGTGGGGAGGGGCATTCCCAGGCATGGAGGTCAGCAGTGGGTGACTGAAGGGATGCCTGGCGTGAGCTCAATGTGACTACAGGACAAGCCTCTGGGGATTCCAGACCCCTGCAGGGCACCTCTGTGGCTCTCAGTGATCAGGGACCCACGGCTTTTTTCTGTTCTGCCTCTAGGGCTAGGAGTTTGCCTAGGCAGGATGCTAGTTGTCAGGACCATGTGTGCTGCTATCCTGAGAGTCCTCAAAATGTGTCTGGAGGGCTGTTCCTGCCTACAGCCAGTTGTCAGCCCTGGGGAGGGAGACCCTCAAATCCCCTGCGACCAGAGCTGGGAGTTTTTGTTACCCAGCTTCTGCCTGTCAACCCCCACCTGTGTGTGCCAGGGAGAACAGCATGGGCATCAGCCCACCCACTTCTCAGAGAAGGACGCAGGCTGCAGAGGGCAACTAACTGTTCCTTCCACACAGCTGGCTGCAGAGGAAACGTTCACACTGGGGTTCCTCCTGCTCTGCTGTCCTTTTGCCTGGCCAAGGTCAGCAGTGAAGGGAAGGCTGGGGCCCATGGGCCTCCTCTGTGCCCTTGCCCTCCTGGGGGCCGCCTCTGTAGGGTGGGAGGGCCAGAGAGGGGAGCAGGAGACGCGCTCGGAGTTGTGAAGGGCCGATTTTGTTAGAAAGAGAGATAAAGAGCACATCAAAAGGAGCCCCAGTGCGTGTGCAGAGCGGCCGGGCGGATTAAATTCTGCTCCAGCTGGGAGAGGCGATGAGCGGCTGATTGGCGCCCGAGCTACGGCGGGCTGGGAGCCGCTGGCTGCCCGCGGGGAGGCCTGGTGACTGCACTTAGATCTATTTATTTACGGAGAGGAGGACGCACGTGGGAAACCACTCCTGGCTCTCCGCAGCCCGTCCCGATTGCCCCTGGTGACGGCAGCCTTCTAGCCCCCATGGAGGGCAGAGCCTTATCAGCCGCCTGCCAGAAGGGGCTGCTTCCCTGCTCCCCTAACCTTGTCTGCTGCTCCTGCTCCTGGAGGGTCAGGGCCACCAGAAAGGAGCGCCTGCCCAGCACAGACCCTCCCTGCCTTCTCTGCGGGTCCTCTGGCTCAGGGATGGGGTTTCAGCTCTGTGTGGAGTTGATCATGCAGGCAGTGGGGGTTCTGTAGACCCCCACAGACCTGGGGGAGACAGATGACACCGTCTAACAGCACCAGCACCTTTCTGGTTCTGGAGGTGGGCCTGGGCAGGGCCCACTATGGCTGGTGCTGTCAGCACCTGTGTTTCCCTTTGCCCGAGGCCCTGGAGCCCCAAGGGAGGAGGCCTGACCCGCAGCTGCTGTGGTGGCACTGGTTGGCCCCGCTCTCTCTTCTGGTGCTCAGGGTGCGATGCAGCAAGGGTGATTCAAAGCTGGGGCATCGACTTCCCAGCTGTGTGATCTTGGGCAACTTACATCAAGTCTCAGAGCCTCAGTTTCCCCATCTGGGAGGTGGGGAGAGAAAAGCATCGGACAAGAGAGAACGGAGCAGGACCCTGTGCCAGCGCTGGCTGCAAACACGCACAGCATGCTCTCATGCCCCAGACAGGAGGCTCCCAAGGCAGGGCCTGTGTGCTCCTTCCTTTGCACTCAGATGCCAGGGGCCCCTTCTCTCACCTGGGAACTACAATGTCCCTTCTTCAGCGGGCCTTAATTCCCCTCCACAGAAGAGAAGGGACCAGGGTCATGTGCATGGCCAGGTCCTCAGAGGGCCTGAGCCAGGGCATGGGCAGTGGGGAGGGATTAATTTCCACAGGACCAGGAAGAAGAGGGGTAAGCAGAAGACGAGAGAGGCAAGGACACGTGCAGGGGTGAGGGGCCACGTGGGCCGCAGGCCCGGCCCCCACTGTGCTTGCTGTGGGTCTGATCTATGCTATTGACCACCAGAAAATCAAAGCACACAGAGCTGCATTCTTCAACAGCCTTTTGTCCGTCCTTTTGTGAACTAACCTGATCAGACACGGCCAACTGCATCTTGGATGGAGGCAGGTGTCTCCTCATCCTTCATCTCCCCTCCTGCTTCAGCACCCAGGGGCACCAAGGGCTTCTCTGTCCCTACAGCCTCTCCCGGCCACCCGCCTCACCTCATAGTCATGAGGGCCTTGCGGTTTGCTAGGAGTCTTGTGGGAGTGACTGTCCCCACCCCTCTAGCTCTTCCCGGAGGACCCAGAGAGGCGCACAGCACACGGTTGGTGCACCTTGGCTCAGCCTGGCTGTCTCCCTTTGCGTCACAGGCTGACTCAGGCTGGCTCAGAATAGCAACCTGGCTCTGGGGACCCTGGGGTCTGCAGCTACCACTCATTGCTGATGACTGACAAAGGCTCTTTTTTCTTCTCTGCCTCAGTTTCCCAATCTGTGCAACAGGAAGCTTGAACTGGGCCATGGTCTCAAACCCCTTTAATACCTGCTTGTCTTTCCAACTGCTTTCCACTCCTCCAGCCAAGCGCCCCCTCTTCTCTGCTTTCCCTCTGTGTCACCTTCCCTGCGTGGATTGTGGGTGCACCACACCTCCACATCCCCCTGCTGAAGTCCTAACCTCCAACAAGGGGGAGCCTGGGAAAGGACTGTGTCACAAGAGCAGGGTTCTCGTGAACAAGATTAGAGCCCTTATGAAAGGGCCCCAGCTTTACCCTTGCCCCTTCTGCCTCATGGGGACACAGTGAGAACGTGTCCAAATGGGCCAGAGAGCTGGCTCTTAGCACCACAGGCTCTACGACTTCCCGGCCTCCAGAAAGAGGAAATCTGTGTACACAGGGGTTTGTTACAGCACCCCAGACAGAGGCACTGTGTTCCCTTTCTCCCTTCTTCCTTTCCACCATTCCCGCACCCCAGGTTATCTGTTGAATTCCACACACGCCTGCACAGACGGGATCAATCCGAGGCTGCCTTGCCTTCAGCTTATCTCTGCTCCAAATGATTGATTTTCCCTCTTTAAGAGTAATTTGCTGGTGAATTCCACGTATTGCAAAAACCCCTGTGAAATCTAATTCAATCCGATTGGCAGCTGGCACTTTGGGGGACGAATACAAGAGAGCCGTCATTTTCCTCACAGATGTGTGTATTATTCGTGCGTAAAGAGGGCGCAAGCGGGCAGGTGCAGCTCATTTACGCATGCGCACCCACCCCTGCAGAGAGATCACGGAGCCCCGAAGCCAGCGCCGGCTCTTCTGGGAAATAAATTACCATGTGCATTAAGGCAAACGAGGGCCAGGTGCTCGAGAACTTGGCTTGCTAATTTGAAGCCCATCGCCACAGCGCACTGGGGGGCTCGCACTGCCAAAGCCCAGCCACACCTGACCGTCTGTCTCCTCTTGCCCCACCCCTCAACAAGCCCACGTCACACGGGTGGTTGTTCAACCGTGCTGTCTCTTTCTCTTCTTCAATTCCACTTTTGTCTGGCTCGCAGCCTCAGTGTCCCCAGCCTGGCAGTGGCACACCTGAATCAACGAGAAGCGGGCACTGCCCCTGGGTGACCAGCTGGCCTGGCTTGCCTGGGCTGAGAAGATTCCCAAGATATGGAACTTAAAGTTCTAAAACCTAGGTGACGGCAGACAGGTGGAGATAGCAGGCCCCCACTGTACAAGGCCTGCCCCTGAGAGGCTGGCAGGGCCAGGTAGCCAGGCTTTCAGTGACTTAGTCATGGTTGTGTGTGCAGGGACTCTGATAGCCCGCTTCTCAAGGGTGCTCCCCCAGACTGCCTGGACCTCAGGTGCCCCTACCCCACAGCTCACACGTAACAGCACTGATCTCTGCCGGTGAGGACGGGCGCAGGGCTGCTGGTGCTTCCCCTTTGTCCTGCTCTCTCTGGGTCCTGTCTGGAAGTCCCAGGTACCACAAGTGTCTGCAGGGTATGGCAGCACTTGCTGAACCCACTCCCAGGGTCAGCTGCCCACTCTGACCTCATTTCTATGCCCCAAGCAGGTAGCCATTTCTTCTAAAAATCCAATCTTTGGGCTGCCTGGAACCCTAGGGATCAGAGTGATGAGCCCAGTGGGTTTTTCCTGAAGTGGAATGGCCTGAGAGGGTCACTGAGGAGGGTGGGACTCCCTTCATAATGCCCATAGGCATAGCCAAAGGACCAGCTTTATGTGGAAGACTCAGGGCTCCGGGGACTTTTCTAGCCCCACGGAGCTACTGGTACCTTGTACAGAGGACAAAGGCGTAGCACTTCTGGGGCCCCAGGTTAATTCTAGGACCCTGTGCTATGATCTCATGATTCCAAGAAAGCTAGGTTATGTCCCTTCTTTTGTCCCTCCAGCACAGGATCCTTCTTGGAAGGCTCTGTCCTGCAAGGTGGCCTCGCTTCCCAGTGAGATGGCCATGACCCTAACTTGAAGCTGTGTCGTTCTGATCAGGACCTGCAATCAGAACCTCTTCATGTCCCAGACAACCCCTTCCCTTGCTCCACTGACACTCTGTACTCAGATTCTGGCTGGTGTTTCTGCAGTGGGCTGAAGTGGGGTGGAAGTGGGGTCCTCAGAGATGCACAGGCCAAAGCGGGGAGGGCATTGTCCCGAACTCCCCCAAGCTCAGAAGTGTACTCCACGGGGAGTCTGGTAGGGAAGAGGGTGGGGCTAGAGGATAGGCAGCAGATGCTGAGCCCCCGACAGAGCAGGCTGGGGTGGGTGGTGCTGGAGCCCTCGCTCTAGGAGCTCAGCTGCTGGCTGGCTCTGACTACTGACCAAGCCAGCCCATTTCCCTGTCCCTGTGGAGAGGAGAATGTGTGACAAAACAAGGACATTTCAATGCCTTATGGAGATCAGGAGGAGGACACTGCAGCCACCAAACCCAGGCTTGCATTCCCCTCGTTCCTCTCCAATAGGGAGTACATCTTCCTGCACCTTTGGGTGACAGGGTGTTCTGAAGGGGTGCGGGGTCCAGAGGGAGGCTCAAGCCCTGGACTAGCTTTGCAACCTCAGCAAACTGCCCTCTCTGCCTGCCGTTCAAAGTTGAGATCCCAGTGCTGGAGCCCACAAGGCTGGCGCCCAAGGGCCAAGAGCAGGTAGTGGTCACATCTTTGTCCCCTTCCCAGCCTCTACCAGGGAGCACTGCCCAGCTGGGGACCCCTTGCCATGAAGAGAGTCACCAAAGATGTCTTAAAGAGCAGGTCTTGGGCTAGGCAGGGCACAGGGCTCCAGGTAGAGGGGTAACCATGCCTGGTGACACCCTACCTGTCATTCAGATGTCTCTGCGCCCCTTAAATAGCGACTATGGGTGGATGGGAGGACACAGGGTAAATGTAAGAATGGCACCCACATGCAGAGCTCTTGTCACTCCCAATGCACAGACTGCAGCCCCCATGCCCATCCTAACAGACCCTGCCTTCCCCACAGACCCCACCCCTAAGCCACTCTTAAATCCTGGGCCCAGCCCCTGCTCTGCTCTCTACCATTGCTGTCTACCACTACCTCCATCTTCCTTGTGCACCAGATTCATCAAAGCTGATGGACAGCTTTGAGGCTATCACTCACACTCAAGAACCATCAATGGCTCCCGAGCGTGGGTGGAATGAGCTCAGACTACTGGCCCAGCAACAGCCAAGGCCATTCAGCCTATCTTCCTGGCTGCATGGGAAGCGATGTGTTCTGAGCCGGCTGATTTATGACAGTGGGGAGGAGGGGGGAAGGTGCCATCTGTCTAGGTCCTGCTACCTCGCACTTCATTTTTTCTTAGGGGTATGGGATCTTCAGTACTCCACAATTTACTTTTAAAATTAACATGCAGTCAAGCTGACATTCTTGGTATACAGGCCTATGTGCTCTGTCCCGTAGTCAGGTTCTCGGTACCCCGGTCCAACCAGGACACAGAACAGCGCTATGGCTCGGTGCCTTCTCCTCTTGGGCCACTCCTCTGCTCTGAACTTTGGAAGACATGTGGAACAGACATTTGGGGCTGGCTTCTTTGGGGTGATGCCCAAATCTTCCCACACCAGTGGCCTGTATCTCTAACTGCAATGCCGTCTTTGGCCACTCGGGTGAAGGCTCTGGACGCAGCAGTGAGGTGGATCCGGTGGAATTTTATTTTAAAAAAAGCTGGGCAGAGGCTCAGTGCAGGTTCGTGGGTTTGGACATCCTTAATGAGGATGACTGAACTGAGTCACTATGCTGAGAACAGGAGGTAAACACAGACACACGTGACTTGTGACCACGGACAGGCGCCAGGTGGCTGCTTCCTCCGTCTCTGGAGCCCTAGTCCTGTCTGGCTCCTGTCTCAGTTGCCTGCTGGCTCAGACTCGCCTTCCCTAAGGTGACGGGTTGGGGTCTCCCAGCGTTGCCCACCTTCCTCTCTACTCTGTCCACATCCTTTTCCCCAGTGGCCCTGCCAGACCCTTCATACCTTGCAGACAGGGCTTCCTTTTCCTCCTCAGGCTGGGACCCTCGCAGCCTATAGCCAGGCTCCAGGGTCCAGGACTGCCACCGGAGGCTGTGTCATACACAGCTTGACAATGGCCTTGGGGCATTTATAGTTCAGAGGTCACCAGAGGCTACAAGTCGGGGCTCCCCCTCATGGCTGCGTGCTGGCCCTTTCCCCGCACACCCCTTCAGCCCTCCCCACTTGCCGGTGGAAGCCTAACAAGCACATCAAATGTGAACCTGGAGAGAGTGAACCTACGCCTTCCATCGCCCTCGACAAATCTAAGCGAAACTCTGGTCATGGGACATCTGGATGTTTTCCACAGAGCAGTCGCTATTTTGAAACTCGAGACACACGGAGTCCCTCTCGGATCACCAGGTGTAGCCAGCTAGCTCCCCGCCTCACTCCTGAGAATGAAGTCCTGGCCGGGGCTCTGTCTCTCAGATGTCCCTGTGGCCTGGGACTTGAGCGCAGCACCTCCGGCCCCAGACCCTCGCACAGGCTCTGCCCCCGCCTGGTGTGCATTCCTGGCGTGTGTTCCTGTTCCTGCCAAGATCCAGGGCTGCGCTCACTTCTGGGGGTCTCTCCTCCAACGCTGCCTGCCTCCCCACCCCTGCACCTCCCCCTCCCCCTCCCCTTCCCAGGCTCTCCCATAACCCCTCATCTCTGCGGCTGCTAGTGCTACCTGTTGTGATACACACCTGCTTCTTTAGCTTGCACCCCAGGGGGGTGGATACTGTCCAGGGCTGGGCTGCTCTGTCCACCCAGTCACCAGGTGGATGGTCCCCAGAAGGGCACCTGGCAGCTGAGTAAATGAGGGAACGAGAAACCTCCACACCTTGAGAAGATCTGGTGAAGGCATTTCTTGAGCCTGTGGGTGCCCACTGCCCTGACTGAGCCCCTCAGTCTATTTCACCCTGCTTTGTGACCCTCCACAGAAGGCTCCTCTCTGAGCCTAGTTTTGTTCATACATAAAAAGCAGAGGTGTCATCTGCCTGGTGGCAGGAGCCCGAATCAGGACCAGATGGGCACACTGTGCCTGGCACCTTCTCATGGGTGTGCAGACACAGGACAGCCTTGATGTTGTGTCCTCTCATGTTCATTCCCTCTTAACGAACAGATGGAGAGACTGAGGCCCAGAGATGGAAGGGAGGTCTGCCCCACGTCTCTGTGGACCAATCTACAGCCCAACCTGTGCCTTACAGCACATGCCTGGCTCCTCTGTCCCTACCCTGTCCCATCATCTGCCTTCAGGGGACAGTTAGCAGGAGCCTAGGAAAGTGGAGCAAGGCCTTGGCTCTGGGATTGGATTGGTGGCCCACCCTGGCCACAGCTGCTAGCAGGAATCTCAGTTCCTGTGCCTTGTACATTAGGCCCTCTCACAGCCCAAGATCTGGGTGAAGGAAACAGCTACAAGGCACAATGCCCAGCCAAGCCGAGCCACCTACTTTCAAGCCAAGAGAACAATCCAACACTGCCAGAGGCATGGCAGGGTGGGAGTGGAGCAGTGGGGTGGCGGGGGAGAAGTCACATTTGAGGGTGACACTTAGGTCCCTGCTGCCACAGAGAAGGGACTCTGTGGGGGGCATGAACTAGCCAAGAGATGATGGATAAGAGGATGGAAGGCAAGGTTCACCTGTTCTGCTTCTGAGCCAAGGGAGACAGGCAGGAGGGCTACTCCTTTCAGCGGTGTGAGTCCAAGATAAGATAGTTTCCACTACCTCCCACCATGTAGGCCTTCTCGGGGCCTTGGGGTGTGGGGTGGGCATGGGACAACCTCCCAGATCCAACTGGAAAATTAAACCCAGCCGCTCAAGGGGTCTTGGGGCTGGAAGCCACAGGAATGGGTTGGGAAGGGGCGGAGGGACAGCTGCCACCCGGGCCCCCACTTCACACTCCCACCAGGGCCTGGACCTGTGTAAATAGCATGCTAATTATGTTTATAGATGAGACTAAATTAGGAGGTATCTGAATCATGCTGAGGACACCCTCTGGTCCTCAGGGAGGCTGGAGCTTTCATGCTGGGACAATCACACCGTGGGATGTAGCCTCGGACAGAAAAATCCTAATAATCATCATCGTCGTAATAAGAGCCTCAGTGAAGGCAACTGGGGAGAAATTAATGGGAAAACGTACAGACGGGGCTGCGGGGCTGCCCCAGCCCTCCTTCTGGGACGGATTGGCTCTGAAGGTGGCAGATGTTTTCCTGGAGCCCCTAAATCTTGGCAGAGGGGCCCAGACACACAAATAGAAGCCATGGGGCAACAGGGACCATGTAAATGGACCCCTACCCATTGGAGGATGCTTGCCCAGGAAGTCTGGGTATCACTGTGGCAGACATGGCCATGGGTGGACACAACCCCTGTGGTGGGCCGGAATCCCCAGGAAAACCTAGAGGGAAGAGTAGCCAGGATCAGAGACGCTGCTCCCCACTTGCCTGCATGCCTGGACCTGGCCGTGGCCTGCACAAGGGTCTCACCCCCTACCTTCCCTCGCCGTGGTCTCACTGATGAAGTCCTTCCTGTGCTGGGTGGGGGTACAGAGTGGTGGAGGCACCCACTTCCTTTATTCCTCCTGGGAGATTCAGGGGGTGGTAGGTGATTCCTAGCCAGTTATCTGCCTAGCAGAGAGGACAGAAGGGTCTGGAGGATAGAATAAAGATCCCTCCACGAGACGCAGCATCCTGCAACTGCACCTGCCCCGGGACGCTGGCGGCAGGTGCTCCTTTCTCACCTCTACTCGCAGCTTCTTGAGTTTGGTTTCTAATCAAATTGCTTGGGACAATCAGCACAAGGAGATCTGTGCCCCGAGTCACATCAGCAGCAGAAGTTGGGGCAGATGCAATCGCTTTTGGGGGGAGGGCAAGGCTGTGCCTCATCCTTGGGTGCACAAATAGAGGCCGTGTGGGGCTTGGCTGCACAGAGCCTGCAAGGTCTAGAGCTGGAAAATGGCCCTCCGCCCAGCATGCTCCACCAAGCAATGGTCTGGTCTCCTCCCTGTTCCCACCCAGCCCACCAGGCATGCAGTTGAGGATGCCAACTCCAAGAAGCAGCAGATGCCAGCCTTGAGCTGAAGCGGGGGAAGGTGGCAGTGGGTGGGGACAGAGGCTCACCCTTTTGAATCACTGCCCCTCTGACAGTCTGCTGATGCCACAGACCCCTTCTCAGATTTTTTTTTTTTAAATTTTAGACACAGGGTATTATCATGCAGCTTGGAGTCATAGTAATCCTCCTGTCTCAGCTTCCCCAGTGCTGGGATTGCAGGCATGTACCACCACGCCCGGTTTCTGGGCCAACACAGTATATCTGGGTTTTGGGGTAAGCACAGCATGTTGAACTGGCGTCCTTGCACTTGCCAGGCAGGCACTTAGGCCATGAAGCTATCTCTCCAGCCCTGAAAATGTTTTTAATTCCATAAACTAAAACACAATACAGGGGGCTGCACATGGACTATTTTGAAATACAAAAGTCATGTAAAAGGATGTTGCGGTGCACGCATACTTTGGGGTGCACTCAGTAATGAGATGGATGTAGCAGTTGTTCTTATAGCTGCTGTAATTTAGCAGGACAGGAGCAAACGACATTTTAGGTTTCCTGGGACACCTGAACTGTGCTATGAAAATATCGGTGATGTCTCTTGGAGTCCAAGTCCCAGACACTGCTGCAGACTACAGCTGTGGCGTGCTTCCGGCCCCGTGACTGAACGGACGGCTGTCGTGCAGTTGACCCTAGCTAGAGTCCAGGTGTAGATTTCAGCTGGAGGCAGACTTCTCTCCATGGGTGACCAGTGGGGAGGTTAAGGGTTAAGAAGGGTCAAGAAGCCTGGGAGAGGCCCCAGGGGAGCAGGCTTTGGGAACACAACCTTTGTAGAGCCATGGGGTGGGTTGGAGTGGAGAAACCATGGCCTGGACAAACCAACTAACAGGAACAAATGTGAAAATAAATTTAAATAAATACAAGTTTGTGGGCTGTGGCTCCCTGACAGGCACAGGACGCAGGTGGAATGGAAAATGAGGTTGACGGATAAAAATAAAGACTGAGATTAGCTGGAGACCAAGAACGACCCTCCCATACATACTCCGTGCCATCTCTGCCGGCACCCTCTCCACACACACAGACTGAAAAGCATTTTAAAATCCAGCTTTCTTTCCATCATTTGCTTTCTGTTATTTATTTACTTGGTGCTGCCTTCTCCTAAGGGAGGTGGGTAATTCTGCTTCCCCTCATCCTATGCCCCTCATACAAATGAATCCTGTCATCAGCCCGAAACAGGAACGAGCCCCTGCCAGCTGGGCCCCACGGGCCCCAGTGATGTGGGTTCTCCCTCCCACCCCACCTCCTTTCTAGCAGCCATGCTGCCCTTCAGCTAGACTCCTACCCAGAGGCCACCTTCCTCACACTAGAGCGGCCGGCTTTTGATCACATGGCCCAGAGTTCTCAGTTCTTTGTCGGGTACCCCCCTGTAGAGACACTGTTTTCCCTTTCTAGGCACCCAGCAGAGGCTCCCACTTAATGTCTGTTCTGTTGCTCAGCTCCTCTACCGAGATGAGGAAACGAAAACCAGCAGGCTTTGGAAAACTGAGATGGGAGAGAACAGAGAGCCATGTCTGTAATGTGAGCCCGCGGCACACGCAAGAAGCAGGGGTCTCAGAGTCCAAGGCCCCGCCCTGCGACCTACTAGCTGTGTGTGGTGGGAGTGTCCCTTGACTTCTCTGAGCCTTCTTTCTCTCTGAAAAAGGGCAAAATCCTGCACCTGTCTGCCAGGGCAGGGGATGGCACTAACGAGTTAATATGTAAAGAGTGCCCTTTATGTGCCACTGTCTCTGGCCCAGCCATGTAGACCCAGAAGCAGCATGCTGGGCTCCGCTAAGTTCAAAGCCCGGGGCAGGCTTAGCAGCAGACAGCCTCTGTGGCAGCAGCCTGGGAAGTGCTCTCAGGGGGGCTTTCAACAGCACTCTGACAGCATCATTAGAGGGGGGCTCTGGAGAGGAAAAGACGCCCCTGTAGGAGAGCCTTGCTCGGCCCCCACACTGAGTGGGTAGCCGTGGGCTCCTCCATTGCCACAGCCTCAGTGCCCCTCTCTCAAGCCCTACCCAGCCACACAAGCCTCTTTCAGGCCTCAGGGTACTATCCAGCCCTCCTTTTGCAGGGTCCTCTGCCCATGTGGGGGCACACCCTGCCACCCGAAGGCCCTCCCTGTGCAGTGCACTGAGTTCTGAGCACTTCCACACAGCGGCAGTTTTGTGTTCCCTGCCACACTGCCATAAGGCCTTTGAGAGCAAGGTCCCAGCCTCTGCACTGTCCTGAGGCCTAGAGCAGTGCTGGGCATGTAGTAAGGACACCAGGGCACATGGTCAGTGCCTGAGG
>PVKN010017115.1:0-17498 GCA_004027915.1 Capromys pilorides | reverse complement strand
GAATAAATGATTTTTAAGAAAGTGCTGGGGATATAATTTTCAGCTCAAAGGTTGTGGTTTCAATCCTCAGTACTGCACACTCATACACACAGTGTTTTCTACAAGCCATACATTGTATTTGTCCAAGTGGTATGCATATTTTAACTTATGTAACCCTTATAATGATGTTATGAAATAATCAAAGTTATTGTCCTTATTTTACAGGTGAAGGAACTGAGGCAGCAGGAAAATTATTGACTATTAGATTACACATACAACTACTTTCTCTTACCTCCACGAGAAGAAATATTTGTACTAATAGTGTTTAGAAAAGTTATCATGTCTGCATCTTATACTATGAATGACTACTATGAAGACAACAATATGCATTATATTAATTATTGTCCTACTAACCTGTTTTGAAACTGTCTCGCTTTTATTTCTTTCTCATTAAAATTAATAAAATTTAAAAAATATTAAAAAAAGGAAGTTAAATACCCTGCCCCAGGTCACACAGCTGGTAAATGATAGACCAGGAATTCTAGCCTGGTCCTCTAGCTTTAGTGTCTTACAAATTCTTATGTCTGCTGACTTTGGCTAAGTTGTTTAGCTTCTCCGTGTATCAGTTTCCTTATTTGTAAAATGAGTATATTATAGACCTCTCCAGCTGTGAGAAGCAAAATGGGATGACATAAAAAGCCCTGCTTCTCTGTATCAATCTGGGAGTCAGTGTTCTCACGAGAAACACGATTCGTAATCACGTGTGTCTATGTATTCAACCATATATTTATGAGGAGAGAGCATGAGAGAGACTTATCTTAAGAAATTACAGAGGCTGGGCCGGCGAGATGGTTCTGTGGTCTAAAGCGCCTGCTTAGGAGGGCTCAGGCAACTGCGGGGACTGCAGTTCGATCCCCGGCACCACATGCTGCGCCAGTGCCACCACCAGGGCAGGCTGAGCCAGCCACAAAATGAATAAATAAAGAAACAAACACAGCAAGCAAACAAATAAATAAATAAATAAAATTAAAAAAAAAAAAAGAAATTACAGAGGCTGACAATTGGGAAGTGAACCTGTAGGTGGGGTTAGCCCCTGGAGACACTGGAAGAGCTGATGTTAGGGGTTAAGCAGGAAAGCAGTTTGCTGGCAGAATACTTTCCTGCTTGGGGAAAGTCATTCCCATGTTCTTTGTAAGCCTTCAACTTATTGGAAAGGCCCCAACTATATAGGAGAGAGCAAACTGCTTGACTGGAAGTCCACTGACCAAATGTTAATATCATTGAAAAAATAAAGCTCTCACAAAAACATCCAGGAAGAGCTGGGCGTGGTGGCACACGCCTGTAATCCCAGCACTTGGGAGGCTGAAGCAGGAGGATCCATGCGAGTTTGAGACCAACTTGAACTACAAAAGTGAGCTCAAGGCCAGCCTGAACTGCATAGCGAGACCCTGTCTCAAAAAGACAAAACAAAACGAAACAAAAAAACCCAAAAACATCCAGAAAATATTTGATCAAATATTTGGGTGTCATGGCCTGGCTAGATTGACACATCAAACTAACCACTGCACCTTCTAATCATACTTAGCTGGACCCTGAACCCTATTGTGAGGAGTCTCACTTTTGCTTTCTTCCCCCTTCAACAGCCTTTACACGTGGCTACCTTTCCAGCTAATAACCAAAAATTATTATGATGGGACAGGATCTTACTAAGTTGCCAAATTGTCGAGACTGAGCTCAAACTTGAGATCCTCCTTCCTCATTTTCTTATTAAGTCATTTCCCCCCTCCCCCCAATGGGGATTGAACTCAGGACCCTGCACTTGCCAGGCCAGTGCTTATTCCTCTGAGCTATCTCCCTGGCCCCTCATCTTCTTAGAGAGTTGGAATAACAGGTGTGTTCCACCATGCCCAGCCTTGCATGTCTTTTGATGTTTTCTAAGAGTTGGAGCTGAGACATAACTTACCCTGGTTGTTGATATGTTTATCTTTCACCTTGTCTCCTCCTCAGGTGACCATCCTTCAGGCAGCTGCACAGCGAGGAGCTCCCTCAGTCTTAGCACTCCAAAGCCTTTAGCTGTGTGCAGAAGAATAGCTCTAGGGTTGTGGAAAGCAACTGCTTTCTAGGGTAATCCATCATGCATGTGGCATAGTTACTCCAGTGGTAATAACCACATTGACAGAATGAGCAGTGAGCCAGCTTGCAAATTTGTTGACAGCCTTGGCATTCATAAGCGGAACAGGATTTAATAAGAAAAGGAATCTCAGGTGTTACAGCTGTTCTGCCTCAGCTGGCATGCTTTTTATTACTATATTTTAATAATGGAGCATATGCTTGAAAGTATATGGTCACACTGGACCAAATAAGGTCTCCATTGTAAATAGCTGTGTTGAGTTTGCCTTCAGGTTCCCCTAGACAAACTTTCATACGATTTTTGAATTGCAGGAGCTCCAAAGATGTTTAACATGTTACTGTGAAGCACAGGGTTAACTCAGTAGGTCTTGGTTGCTCAAATCTTGCACATTCTTAAGAAAGGCCTATAGTTAGGGACACTGGTCCCTGGGAAATAACCTCCAAGCCCCTGCAGCATTCTGCCTGGTTAGAGCTCTTATGTACATCAGAGGCACTGGACTGGGCAGCACCAGTGTAAGCTCTGGGAAGAGAGCACCTGGAGGCCAAGTAGCTACAGTCAGTCACACTGGCCCTGCATGACTGACTGATCATCTCCATTAAAAGTCCACCATGAACTCGTTCTTTCACTTATGCTACAGGCCATGAGCAGGACTGGTACAAGGGTCCCGTTAGTGTGACACCAACACTTCTCAATAGCTGCTGAGGTTGTGGATCCAGAGTCGGATGACTGTGACTATCAGCAGGGCCTGATGGTGGATTTGATATGTCTGGATGTGGACATGGGTTGCTTAGAGGAGCACCTCTGTCACACGCAGCCCTGTTTATGGAAGCTTTACTAGCAGCTTCCTGCCTGGGGGTCAGTTTTCATTCTTGCAGTGAGGAAAGAAGGACTAGGGAAGCCTGAGAGGAGCCGAGGCAGGGTTAGTATTGGCAGAACTAAGTGAGTATCCTCTTCCCGGCTCCCAGATCTGTTTTATATTGCATCCCATACTTGATGCAACCTAAAGGTTGTTGTCTCCAATACAGGAAGCCCTCAGCTATTGGTGCAGGCCAGCCTAACCTCCTACATCCGGGTGCTGTGGCTATATTCTAGTCACTGGAGCCTGCTCTGCAACAGTGCAGGTCAGAGGTGTTGAGTAAATAGTACCCCAGCATATTCATCACTCCAGGCCTGTTGTGAGTGGGGCCACTCAGGTATGTGTCCCACACTGCCCCCAGAATCCCCTACCTGATGCAGCTCCTGCTGGCCTTGGTAGGAACATCCACTCCTATCCTTCTGCTGCTGGCCTTTGAGTACTTCCTGAGACATTCCCTTCCCACCCGCTGCACTTGAATCCTTAGCTGAGAGTTTGCTTCTAAGGGGAATCCAATTAAGCCAGTGTCCCCTTCTCCTTTTTCTCCCTTACTACATAGATCAAGCCCTAGGCTAGGCAGAAACTATTTGGGGGAGCAGAATACTGTTTCTTTCCTCAGCCTGGTGTTTAGGGGCTCTTACATGGCAAGCAAGCAAATGAAGCACATGGCCTTTGGTGGCCTGACCTCCACTCCGTGTTCTGCCTCTATGCTCAGGATTGGTCTTGCCCCTCCAAGCTTAGCCCCTGTGTTTGTGCACCAGTCAGACTGAGTGCATTGAGTTTGATCCTAGAGAGAGAACTCTAGCTCTGTTACTTACCATGTACCCTAGCTAGCCTGCTCTGGATTGCAATCTACCCATCTACAAAATGAAGGTGTTGGATTAGATAACTCATAAATTCCCATCTGTTGCCCACATTGACAGGACTGTTAGCTGGATGGGTCATTAACAGGGCTAAACTTCCTCAACTTAGCTTTTCACAGTTTTGAAGAAAAACTGCCATACAGGTGGGCAAATGTCTCTCTACATGGAGCATATTGGCTTAATTGAGAACATGGTGGGGCCTTTCCTCTCTGCTTGTTCTAACCATTCTAGCAGAAAGCCTCGTTTTAACCATGGCAGGGACCCCTGGCATAATGTCCCCTTAGTTCAAAGAAAAGGGTGCCTGCCATCAGGGTAATTTCCCACCAGCAAATAAACACACTTCCCTAAATAATGGCATGTAAAAAAATCACACATGAGAGGATAAAGTTTCTAGATGGGAATACCCATGGCAAGGTAAGCCAAGGCAGGCTGTGGGCTTATTCAGAAAGATGTGGAAACCCTGTGACATCTTACTCCAGGATTTAGCAAACATTTTCTGGAAAGGGGAAAATATCAAATGTCTCTGGTTCTGTAGTCCATAAGGTCTCCTCTGCACATGCCCAGCTGCTGTGGGGTGGAAGCAGCCAGAGCTGGGCCAAGATTGGGGTGTAGGTGACTGAGGTACTTACACTGGGCATAGAATTTCAGGGTGGTGACAATACCTCACTAACAAGATTAATATTTTAATGCAGTATGTGTTTCTAAATTTAAAAATATGAGTGGAAAGATCCTTGATGAAGTATCAAAATTTAAATGAAGACAGGATCAGATAATACGTAAATGAACAGATGTAGCTGTGTGCTACTCAAAGGCTATGCCATGGAGGCTGATGTGCTGACTTTAATGTGACACACAGACCACATAGTAGTCCCTGGGACCACTGCAAGAGAAGTTACAGGCTTAATCTCTGGTGGTTCTGTATAATGGTGACATACTTCCTCCAGGGGACCTTCTTTCCTTCTCTTTCCTCTTTGGTGCTTTTGAAGCTTCAGCTTCTCAACT
This sequence comes from Capromys pilorides, assembly GCA_004027915.1. Lineage (NCBI taxonomy): Eukaryota > Metazoa > Chordata > Mammalia > Rodentia > Capromyidae > Capromys > Capromys pilorides. The sequence goes on along the minus strand of PVKN010017115.1, from coordinate 12,670 downwards.
CTCCCAGCTCCATACTCTACTTCCTGTGTTCTAGTGACCCAGGCCTCAGAACAGGCCTTACAGTTTTTTCAAAAGAAGACTTCAACAGTGGCTGGCTCTATTCCTCTGTCTTCTTGACCACCTGTACTGACAGAGAGATAGTTTCATGGTCTATCCTTCTCCAAGAGGCATAAGACCCCCTTTTTCGACTCCCCCTCAGGTAGATGCCTGAAACTGTGGCCAGGGCCTAGTTCTGTAAACAAGCACTAAGACTGACCAATGGCTGATTTGGTAACCAAGACAACTAAGTGACCTACAGGTGGGTGTCACATACAAAGTAGATACACTGAACAAAGGGATGAACTGGTGTTGTTGGTGAACTTTAGGACTTTTGGGGACAAAGTGGGACTATGTGAGATCTCATCATGCTATCCAGAATGGCATGAAATGTAAAATTAATGAATCATTTATTTCTGGAATTTTCTATTTCATATTTTTGGATTGCAGTTGACTGTGGGTGGCTACACCCCCAGATATTACAACAGTGGATAAAGATATCAGCTGACACTCAGGAGAGAATCTGGTAAATAGCTTAACAGCCTGTTCTTCTTGGCTCAGATGCACTGCAATTGTTGTGAGTTCTTTAACCAAAATGTCTTTCAGGGGACTCAAAATCAGCAGAAACAAAGGTTTAGAATTACCAATATTTGTTGAATAAAAAAGGAAGTGAAGATGACCGTGTGGTCATGGACATTAGAGGAGTCTGCTTCACACTGGTAAAATTTCAGACATCTGCGGGATGGGGCTCAGATTGGTATCTTGAAAAATTGTTCCCTCTAATTGTCATAATGCTGGCAATCTTTATGACTAGAGAGAAAGACTAGCCCTGGTCAGAAGGGTTGGAATTGACTCCAGAATGAGGCTAGTGACATGTAGCTATGGGCACGAGGCCTCACCAAGTGGCTTCAAAGTCATCTCCTGCTTACCAGGCTATGCAGAGTCCTCTCTCCCACATTCCCCTCCCCATTCCCATCTTTAGTCTCTCAAAACATTGGCCTTTGCTCCAGTGAGTTAACCACTGTCAAAGATAGGCATGGATAAGATTTAAACAAATGCAAGAATACATGAATGAATCTATGTTCCAATAAAACTTTATTTGGCCCATTCTGATCAAGTTTAATAATGTTTAATAGAGTTGTCTTTTAAAAAACATGAGTAATTATAAGAATTTCTCTGTAATGACAACTATACACAAATTTCTGGTCAAGGTCAGCAGCTTGTTCCTTTATCCAAAAAGTAAAGCCACACTCTGAGGACACAATGGCACATGAGGACTGGTATATATTTCCTTTTTTTTTTTTAAAGCAAAGCCTAAATTCTTCATATTTACATATTTTCCATTTAAAAACAGGTCAGTGTGACTAAATTCTGTTTTTAAATGTAAGTTTCTAACATGTTGCAGGTTTCAGTGTACAAATGATAACTTGCTGATTGAATTTAAGGTGCTGAAATGCGAGAATGAACACAGCCCATGCCGCACACTGGGCGAATCCCTTCCTACAGAGTGGCTAGACTTCCTTGGATATCTTTGGGGTTCTGGGGGAAAGTAAAGAGATGGGCGCCAATAGCAGAGTTCCAGGGACTGTGAGTGACCCCAACCCATGCTTCTGCAGAGGGGTGTGTACTACAAGTTCGTGTTAGGAGGGAACTTCAGTTGTCACCTTTCCTATCTTTCTGAGTTCCTTGCCCCAAGATTGTAGTTGACCAGTGCTTTTCCTTAGGGCCTGCTCTCAACCAATGCTAAATGGATGGCCCAAATCAAGGACAGTATGCCTGAGTGGGTGACAGGTCCCACGTGAAACCTTCCCTCTAATTCATTTGGCAGGCACCTCATTGTTTTCCTCCAAGTGAGCAAATTGTACTGAGAACTTTCTGTGTGGGGTGGGCTTGGAGAGGAGCTCTGTACGTGTGGGAGGGGGCAGGTGAATGCTAGGGGTTAGGGTGCAGGGATTCCTCTAACGGCTGTCTTCAAACTCATCACGTATAAGGTCAACTGAAGAATGAGGACTGTGTCTCTGTGCATGTCAGGAAAGTGCATAGGGCGTGCTGGAGGTGTGTGCACAGGCCTGGGAGAACAGGCCTTAGCACTGCTCTGCTCTGAAACAAAGATTTCAGACCATGCAGAGATGAGGCAAACACGGGAGAGGGGGTGGCAGATGAGAACATCTACGCATTTGGGGAGACAGTAAACATATGCTTGGTGACTAGCAGAAACTGATTCAGTTTCCAGTTTAAGAATACAAGTAACATTGCTCTGAATTAAAGAGCATGGGTGGATCAGATGGTAATAGGGCAGAAACATCTTGGACCAAGTTTTCTAGCCAAAAGAACCCACAAAAACAAAACAAAACAAAAACAAAGCCAGATGACCTAGCAGAGGAAGACGTGATACTGGGGACAGACACTGGTCCAGGGGCCCGAGACTGGGTTTCAAGGCTCACTCTGATACTGACTAAACAAGTCAATGAACCCAAACAAATCACCTTGCTTCTCTGGGCCTGAGTGTCCTTTCTCAGCTGTCAGGTGAGCTGGTGAGCCAGATGGCTTCACAATTGTGTTTGCAAGCTGCCTCTGCACCTGACCACCCAGGCACAGTTTGCAGACTGTCATCTAAGACTCATTTTCCCCCATGCCCTGCCACTTATAAAACACAAGGCCTCCCTTTTGCTGGGAAAGCCGTTAACTCCCAGCCGGTTCCTGTTCAAAGCTGCTCCCAGAGGTTAAAGGCTGGTAATTAAGGCAGTTTAAGAAAAGGACATTCCTCTTGCTCCTCGGATCCTTCATGTGTTCTGCTAACCCCAAGGCAGCAGAGAGGGGTGGAAGGGGTGGTGGCCCCTTCTGGCCAGGCAGGGCTTTCTGGGTGGCTTCCTGCTAGGGGCCGCACACGCCCCCTCTGGCTTCACCACCTTTCTTTGGAGAAGGCCTCCGGTTGCACAAGGTCACCAGGGTGTTCCGTGATGCATGAGCCATTGAGGTCACCCAGTTTGTCCTCTGGCAGGTCCTCGGACTTGGTGCAGAGTTTCAAAGCACGCGAGATAAACACGTCCAAATCAAACTGAGGGCTTGGACCCCCATCCACTGCGACCCGACAATCAGAGGAAGAGGGGGACAGGTGGCGCTCGGGGCCATCTCGGGGCGGGCTGGTGCCTTCGGGTCCGCCCTGCGTGCTCTTGACCCACTGGGCAATCTCCAGAAAAAGGCTGGCCGGCTCCTCCTCATGCGCCACCGCGTCTGTCACCATTGCAGCTGTGGAAGGCGCACCCGCTGCCTGCTTCCAATGCGACAGATCTAAGATGAGTTTGGGCTCCGAATAGTGGTGAGGCTTGTTGTCACGCCACAGTAGTTTGTCCAGGTAGGATGGTGACCCTACCTTATAATCGCAGGAGCGCCCGTAGTCTGCCTCGAAGGCGCGCTCCATGGATGAGTGCGACTGCTCCAGGAAGCGCTCAGAGCTGCTCTGCGAGTCCTTGCGCGGATCCACTTGCACGTCCTCCACCAGCGGTGCGGATCCCGCGCGAGGGTCACGCTGCACCTCGCTGGCGTCCTGGCACCGGTCAGGCCGCCACTCCAGGTCTGACGACAGACTCACTGGGTACCTGCAAGGATACAAGCGAGCAGTGATAGGACCTTCCCTGCTGGCCACCCTCAAGCCTGCTTTCCCCTCTTCTGTCACTCCTGCTGGTGACCTCCGATGATGGCTCAGGTAGATGATGCGTCTTAAAGGGCTCAGCTAGAGGGACTGATTGTTCATCTCAACCCTTATATTCTTTTGTATTCATTCCAGATTGTACAAATATTAATTGAGCACCCACTACGTGCACTCACTGTTCTAGGCAGTACTGGATTCTGCTATCAACAAAACAAAAGCCCTGTCCTATGAACTTTCTCATGGAAAGCATCCACCCAGTGCTCAAGTCTGTTGGTTGTTATACCCATGCCCTGGGGATTCTTGTTAAAGTTCAGGGCTAAGGAGATAGATAGCTTGCTGGTCTAAGTGCTTCCTGGCAAGAGCAGGACCCCGGTTTGATCCCCAGTACCACGTGCCAAGCTGGGCCCCAGAACCCCAAGTGCTGTGCTGGCCACCAAAACTAGGGGAGGGTGGTGGAGGAGGTGGGGTGGAGTGTTGGTTAATGCTTATAATCCCAGCGCTGGGGAGGCTGAGACAGGAGATCACTATGAGTCTGAGCTGTGTAGTGAGACCCTGTGTCAAATAAATAACAAAGATTAAAAAAAAAAAGAACTTGAAATTCTGCCCTCTGCAGACTGCCTTGCAGCCATAGAAAGAGAAGTCAGCCAAGAGCAAATGAAGGGCGGCCGGACAGGTGGGTGGGCGTCAGGCTGGCTGAGCCCTCACTCTTGGTCCCAGGTGCTCTGTGCAGTCAGGAAGGGTGGGAGGGGAGCAAGTACAGAGGAGGCAGCAGGCCCTGCCCAGCTGCTCCCCAGCAAGAGGTCTGGTGCTCACACAAATCAGTGACACAAACCAAGGCCACACAGGGCTGGTTGTGTGAGGGGGTAGGCCAGGCAGCTTCGGGCCACAGACTGCGGTTACAGAGGTACAGAAAGAATGCCCTCCTCCTGGGATGCCACTAGGGTAGGGATTGCCCCTAGAGCTCAGCACTGCCTTCTGCCTCAAGTGACCTCAACGCAGCAGAGATTTCTAGGAGGAGTAAGAAGACTCAAGCTTTGGCTGCTAGGAGCCAAGTGCTGAGCTTACATTAGCTGTAATCTGCCCAGCAACCTGTTACCACCACCTCTTGATAGAGGAGGAAATTTGTATGCCAAGAGTGAAGTAATGCCCACAGGAGCAAGGCCAGTGGGAAGCGACTGCCGTGGCCTTTGTCCCTCATGCAGGTATGCCATGAAGTTTAGTGCTGGCTACAACTGACGGACAGCAACTGGACTACAGTTTTCACTGGCACAAACCCTCAGCCATAGCATGACTGGTATAACATGAACCTTGCTGAGCCAATGCCTGTGTCCCCAGATTCTGTGGCATGCAAGAGTGGGGGCACTGTGAGGAAGACAGTTCAGGGCAGGGCAGCCCTGAGGGTGGCAGAATAGTTTCCATTAATCTCTGTTTGCTGGCAACACTTGAAATCAACAATCTACAACAACAAACCAGCAAACCTGTCCAAAAATAGCAGTGCTGCTGCCTAGGCCCTCCTTAATCTGAAACCCATCATCTGTCAAATGACTAAAAAGGAGACACTGCTCATCTGTCACTTGCATAACTAGCTGTCACACCCCACGGCAGCGGAGCTCCCAGTTAGACTCCCTCGGAGCCAGAGCTGCAGAGCCCTCCATTGCTATTTCGAACTGAGCAGCGACCAGCTCTGCCTCTAGAATGAGCAGATGGCAGTGCCCAAATGTGGAGCTGCCTGATCTAAGAACGTCAAAGCAGGAGCAGATCTATGAGATCATTATGTGCCTAGGCAGAAATGATTTATAAAGTGTGTCTTCTATCCAACACAGTTCATTGATAGTGGTTTCTCAGGGACACATGTCAAGGATCCTGAGGCAAAGCCTAGTTTAACAAGGAAACATTCTATAATTGCTTAGCTGTATCCACCATGGATATAGTTTAGGGCAGACTCCACACATAACTGCTGTGTGACAGGAGGCCAATTGTTTGACCTTTCTGAGCTATAGCTTCTTCATAGACAATAATAATAATAAGGCCTCTTTTACTGGCACTCTCTGGAGGTACAATTCATGTGAAAAATGACAATGTTCTGGTAATGGTAAGCTGTACAGTTTTCTTGACTTGCATTTGGCTTTTCAAAGGCAAATCCCCAGTTTGCTACAGGGAAGTACTGAGCCCTATGCTCAGTTGGCTCAGGGTGCTGGGGAGACCTGGGTGTGGCTATGCTACACAGAAGGCCCTGACCCATCTCTGCAGCACATGTGAGTCACTTGCTGGGCATATCTGGGGACAGGAGAGAGGTAGGGCTCTAGGCTGGGGAAAGTATCCAATGGGCTGCACAACTTAGGAGACAGAGGGGAAGGCTACATAGGATGGGAGGCAAAATAGAAATGAAGGTATTAGGGCATGTAACTTCCAGCCCTGCACTGCACCTGTCCCAGTTGGAGAGCTGGCTCTGGTTGGTGGCCATCAGCACGATGTCATCAATCTCATCCTCTATGCGAAAGGGGTGCTGCGAGGTGGGCTCATCCTCAGGGCATGCGTATGCGCTCATGTAGGGATGCTGCAGCCCCATCTCAGCTGTCAGGCGGTCCATGGGGTTAAAGGTCAAGATCTTCTCTAGAAAGTCAATGGCTGTGGGGAACAGACAGGCACATGAAAGTCATGTGTTGTCCCTGCTGAGCTGAGGCAGAGACCCCTGAGTGTAGTGACATTCCCTGTCCTTTGTTAAAACCTATTTTTATTTCAAGCATAGGCAGGGCAGAGAAAGACCAGCGCAAGGTTTAATAATGAGCAAATTACTCCTGGAAGGGGATCTGCCTCACAAATTCTCAGGTCTGGAAGGATCAGGCAGTCCAGGGAAGGACCTAGCTCCAGGGACTCAGGTTTACTGGGATATTCCTGGAGACAGTGTAGGACACAATTCACAGGTGGCTACCTGAGGAGGGAGAAGGTGGTCACACACTCAGCCACTCCTTGGCATGGGTCGAGGGATTGCGGGAGCAGGTAGAAGGCAAGAGAAAGCTTTGGTAAGAAAGGAGAAAGTGGAGGGAAGGGAGGGACAGAACCCCACAGCCACAGCTGCTGTCTGAGTCCCTGGCTCTTTGCACTATTTGTGGCTGCTGTAAGGTTCAGAGACAGAAGCACAGGCTTGATGGATATTCAAAATGCTGGGCAACCAGGCTGAAGTGCCTTGGGCCAGGCAGAACCCTTCAATGGTTAAGATCCAGGGAAGTGCAAGGCTGTGGAGACTCAGAGGAGGGATACTCGAAGCCTCATGTAGTGGCTCTTTGCCAGCCAGCATGGCAGGATAGAGTTCAGCAGCTAACAGGGCTGGTGCTGCTTTCTTTTCCTCTGATCAGGGCAGAATCCCTTCTGCCTGAGCTATCTCAGGACAAGGATGGGTCAGAGGTTTGTCTTCCTTCCTAGCATGGTCATCTTTGCAGCCTGCATGTGGCAGGAAATGGGGCTGAGCTCAGAGCCCGGGCTTCCAAGCCCACTGAGGGCTCCCTTCCAGCCCTAGACTACATGGTTAATCCATCTCACACCAGCCCTGGTTCTGTTTTGCAGGAAAAGCCATCCTTGATGCAGGAAACCAATGGATGTGGAAGGTCACTGGCATCCCAAGGGGCTGCAGCACACAGCTCAGAATCCCTCAGCTGAAGGATTAGGTAAATAGCAATAGCTCTAATCATTCCCTGAGGCTCAGGATGGGTTTCTGGGTCTTGGGCATAGGCCAGGAAGAGGATCTAGCCCACAAACTCCCAGGAGTGAAAGGCTCAGTCTGTCCAGGGCAAGCCTAGCACAACAGGCCTGGCCAACGTATTCCTCCTTTGGGTCTTATTCTTTCAAGAAAGATTCTTGAATCATCACTAGAGATTAAAAGGCAAGTTGGCAGGACCCTGAACTCCTCCCCTCTGCTTCATACAGAGTACCTCCTTTCCCAGCTTCGCATACTAGATTTCTCCATCAGATTTTATATATATAAAACTGGACAGCCCCAGTGTGATCTTGGGGCCTGCACCTACCACGTGGTGGCCACTGGAGCTGCTGAGGGTTGCTGTCACCTAAACTGAATGGGACCTGAGGTGTTTCAGAGTTCACACTTGTTCACGTTTTTGAATGATTGCATAGTCTTTACTGGTTGAGAATCCCTATCCCAAAAATCTGAAATCAGAAAAGCTCAGAAATCTGAAACTTGTTTTTTTTCTGGGACCGTGGGTAGAAACCAGGGCCTTACACTGAGTTATGTTCCCAGTATTTTCATGTTTCATTTTGACACAGGGTCTCACTAAGTCATCAAGTTGCCTAGAGTGGATTCAAAATTGTGATGCCTCTGCCTCAGTCTCCCCAAGTGTTGGGGTTTCAGGTACGCACCACCATGCTCAAGTAGCCTGAAGCTTTTGAGCATTAACATGAGGGGTTGTAGCTAGGGCAAATGACCACTGCCAGGGAGCCTGGATGTCTGCATTCTGTGCTCTACCCTTCTGAGGGAGACCCTCCTGCTCCTGCCCCCGGCCTGCAAGGCCAAGCCAGGGCTCAGCCTCTTGGGAGGCCACCTGGCTGCTGGCTCAGGCACCTTCACTGTTCACGTCAGGCAGCAGCTTGCGCAGTGGCCTCTTCACCTCCCAGCTGCTGCTGACGAAGGATGGCATGACACGGAGCAGCTCGTCCTTGTCCTCCTCGCGGATCACGGGGACGGTCTCCAGGATCAGCTGCATCTGCTCCAGTTCATGAGCTCCTGGGGAGACAGATGCCCTGGGGTTAAATGTGCTGCCTGGGCTGAAGCCCCAACATAGTGCCAGCTGTCCTGTGGGGCTGGCGGTGGAGGGTAACATAGGGAAAGAGGGCAACCCCGCTGGGAACTGGGAGATTGGGGTGCTTGTGTTTACTCTGCCACTAACTTGCTGTGTGACTGTGGCAGGTTACTTGCTGTCTCTGGGGCTTGGCTTTGCCTGATGCAGAAAGAGCTAGAATCTGATGGTTTCTGAGCGGCAACTCCATTCCCTTCATCTTCTGAGCCTCAGCAGCAGGCCTGGCTGATGGGGACTGCATCAGTCAGCAGTAACATGACGGGAGCAGCCTGGCCAAGGCTTCCCAAATTGTGAGTCACAGAAAACTGGGCACAAACTGGGTATTGAAGATTTAGTAGGAGTTTTCTAAACATAAAGGGGTTTATGTGTCAGGTGAGCAAAACAAAAATCATGAAGGATTAGGGAACTGATGGGTCCACCTGTAGCTGCAGGGCAAGGAAGACTGCGTGGTGGGGGAGGGAGGAAGAGGCTGAAAATACAAGGTGGGCGTGTTCAGTGGTGTCTTAGTTCATCCATGCTGTTATGACAGATTCTGGGTAGGTTGCAGATAGCAAGCATTTCTTTGTGTTGGAGTCTGAGAAGTCCAAGATCAACATACTGGCAGATTTGATGTCTGGAAAGGGCTTGCTCTTCAAGGGTGCTGCCTCTGTACAGCCTCACATGGTGGACAAGATGGGGTGGGGTGGGGGCTCTCGGGCTTATTTTATAAGGGCACTATGCCCTTTGATGAGAGCTTGCTCTCTATACAATTCTCAGTCAGGGCCCTGAGGGCCAAGTCATCTACCCAAGCCTCATCTCTTGCTTCTACACTAAGTGTTCAGAATTCCATGTATGACTTTAGGAGGACTCAAGTGCTCAACACATGGCAAAATAGCTACTTGATAGAAAAAAATCTGCACTCAAAGGGCGAATTTTAGCCTTTAAAGTTTTCTTTTTTGCCTGAAATTACATTAAGCTACCTCCAGGAAATACCCAAAAACCCAAATAAGTCATTTTGGCCATAGAGTTTCACATTTTAGGATTAGCATGTGTTCTGTACTCAGTTTTTCCTTTTAATACAAGCACATCCAAAGAGAAGGTAAATCAGAAACTCACCAGCAAAGAGCATCCTCCCTGTGAGCATCTCGGCCAGGATGCAGCCGGCTGCCCACATGTCGATGGCTTTTGTGTAGTTGTTGGGGGACAGGAGCAGTCGTGGAGAGCGGTACCACTTTGTCACCAGCCCTTCTGACAGATAACCCTGGAAGAGAAAATCCCCCATTTCACCAGTCAGTGACTTGCACATTCCTTCCCTCCCCTCCCTCTTTCAGTTTCCACTGCTATGGAAACAGGGCACCCCCCTGGTTCCCTTTCATTCTCCTTCCTTTCCTCTTGACCTGAGAGAAGCATTGGTGAAGAGAGGTCTAGTCAAAGGGGCTGGGCCCGGTTTGTTGGGCGCTTGGTCTAGTCAAAGGGGCTGGGCCCGGTTTGTTGGGCTTAAGCGCTTGAGTGGGAGGAATCTTACAACCTTTTTCCTCTTTAGAAAAGGTTCTGAGATAGCAGTAATTTAGAAGGAATGAGTTCCCATTCCTGCCCACATCCTGTAAGAAAGTGGATATATAGGAGCCATGCTTCAATTAATAAGCACCATAAACAAAGAAATGATGAAGTATTGAAATTTCATTTGGCCAATGGCTCAATATCAAAAATAGCCACACATTTGAAATTAAGCCATTTGCTTGGGTGGTGATAGTTAAAATTAGTGCTACCGCAAAGCCAGAAATGATCCTTCTGAGACCAGGAAAGGCTGATTTCATAATGGATACCAGTGAAAGGCACATGGAAGTAGGCGGTGACAGAGTGGTCACAGCTTGTTAGCCCAGGTATTCTTGGGATTCTTGGTGTCTTGTTGGGAACAGATGTTTTAGCTGGCTTTGGGATCCCTCCCTACTGCATATGGTGACTGTATAAGTATTTTCACAAGGTAGGAAAATACAGACAACTTAAAAATTGTCCTGCTTCCACCACAGTAACCATTGAAGAACAGCAGCCATGGCCCTATGCTATCTCATGACTGTGGGCCTCAACAAGGGCCACAAGAATGTGAGCAAACTGAGGCACAGCCGTTGTCACAGATGCCTCACCAAATACACCGAGTTCACTCAGGACATGACCCAGGAGGTGCACAACTTCACCCCTTATCAGTAGCTCAAGGTCTCCAAGGACAAACATGCCTCAAGTTCATCAAGAAAAGGGTGGGGACACACATCTGCGCCAAGAGGAAGTGTGAGGAGCTGAGCAATGAGCTGACTGCCTTGAGGAAGGCAGCTGCCAAGAAGGCCCGAGCCCCTCTGGAATAAAGTTTTGCAGAAAATAAATAAATAAACAAACAAACAAATTGTCCTCCATATAATTCTGAAAGCTGGCCCTATGATGAAGCCTCAAAAATGACTTCTTGGATTCCCTGGAACAGCCTCCCTGAAGGAAGAAGGTAGACCCATTTTGGGGGTTAAAGTGGATCATTTAGCATGTTGGTGACACCTGTAATCCCAGCACTCTTAGAAGCTGAGGTAGAAGGATCACAAGTTTGAACTTGGACAATTTAACTTGGACAATTTAAAACAAACAAATAAATAAATAAAAGATTGGGGATATAGTTCAACATGAAAGCCCTGGGTTCAGTTCCCATAAACAATCAGTCAATCAATCAACTAATCAATCCATCAATTAATCAAAGACTGAGGGGATCCCGAGAGAGTTATAAGGCTGGCCTTGTTATTTGCTATTGTAATGCCCAGTTTGACATTCAAATATCCTTTTTACTGGCGCCAAAAGTACCACAGATCCAGGTTAAAAAAGATGAAAAATTAGGAATCCCAAGTGCCAAGGAGATTTTTATCTATTAATGTGAGATCTCTTCATTTGTTGAGCAAAGATTTATTATTAAGCATCTAAAATCTTCTGACATTCCCCAAATTATGATAGGAGCTATCTTCACTTCAGGACCTGTATTTCTTCACAGTGTGTCCTCAGACTTGTGGAAGGACAGAGGAAGAGAGCTGTGCTAGTTTGAAAATTCCTGGCTCATTCATAACTCCTTCCCTAAAGCAGGCCACAGAAATTTGTCTTCCCCAAAGTGGGTTACAGAAATGCTATTCTTCTTCCGGCTTTCTACCTTGGAGGCTAAAGAAATCCTCTGAGCTAACTTGTTGGTTCGTAGGTTAGGAGACCCTCTTCACTTCAGAGGGCTCCTGTCCAACCTACAAGAAGGCAAGTGCTGCACAGAGTTCAAGAAGAGTCACCCTTTCTGGGGTTTCCTTCCAAGTCATCAGCATCGAATCTGACTCCCTTGGCCCCAGCTCTTTCCAACATGGTTGTCCATGCTTGAGTCACACAATAAGGACTCCACAAAAACTTAAAAGAAAGAGTTCAGAGGGCTGGTGAGATAGCTCAGCAGACTAAATGCCTGCTTAGGGGAGTGCAGGCACCACATGCTGCACTGGCCCCCGCCCCTGGGTGCACTGAGCCCAGCCACAGAGACCAGGCGTGATGGTACATACCTGTAATCCCAGTGTTGGGGAAGCTGAAAACAGGAGGATCACTATGAGCCCAAGCTGTGTAGTGAGATGCTATACCAAATACATTTAAAAAAAAAATAAAGGAAAGGATTTAGAGAGTTTATAGATGGCCAAACCCAGTGCGCTGAGCAGGGCATGGAAGGAAGCTCTGTTCCTGTTATGGTTTATGTCTAGTTGCCCCCTCCCTCCCAAGCCTCATGTAATCATGGGGTGGGGGGACTTTTATACTTTGAGACTTGACTCATGATCCACTGGGATTATGTGTTTTAGTACTGATGGGATTATGGGTCTGAGCACTTCTAGGATTATGGGTGTGGCCTAAGGCAGATAGGCTGAGGCAGAGAGCCTGAATGTAATATAAAGAGAGACAGACTCATGCTGTTGCTCTCTGCTCCCCTGGCTGTTCGGTTGCCTCTGTCACCATATTGTTGCTGTTCTGCCGCCGTGAACTGCTGCTCTCTGCCATGTGCCTCTCTACCTTGGTGCCAGAAGAGTATGAACCGAAACCTCCATTAACTGTGAGCTAAATAAACCTTTCCTTCCTTCATTTTGGGTGTCAGGTATTTGTCCCAGAAATGAGTAAAGAGTAACCAAGACAGTTCCCCTTTCCTATACTG
>PVKN010017114.1:0-17511 GCA_004027915.1 Capromys pilorides | reverse complement strand
TTCTACCTGTCTTTTTTATCCCCTGGGATCTTTGCCAGTATATTTAAAAAGCCAAATTTAAGATATCTGTGGCTATATTCACAACTACCAATGTGTGTATATTTTCAAACATGATTGATCAACATAAAGATTGCTTACTGGAGGAAAAATTATATATTAATTATGAATTTTAAAAAGCTTTATCTCAAACCTGGCAGATCATTCTTAAACTGAATTTCTGGGAAAAAAATCAAAACTGAAAAGATGTCATTGTATCAATCTATCAAATATTTTATAACGAGATCATACAAGGCCAGATGGTAACTTCTTTGCTTTTAAAACGGAAAACAATAGAAGTTATTGATTTACTGGAATAGTTTAACAATCCTAATCTGTAAATCTGGAAATGTTCTTGCCTCACTTATATCCCTGCTATAAAAAGAGTCAGAAGTCTCATAAGACATCTGTACAGAATTATTGCATGATAACATGGTAGTTTAAAAGATAAACCCCAATTTAAAGTATTAAGATATTAATTATTAAATATTTAAATGTCACCCCACAATAAAGCATTGTCTATATAGCTCTGGAAGATTTGAAAAATTTCATCTTTCTTTGTGTTTGGCTTATTACATTTACTATAATGTTGTCTTGGTTCATTCATGTTATTGCTAGCACTGCTACTAAGAAAGAAGATAGAAGAAACATTTGAAGTTAATGGGCATACAGAAGCAATGGAAATACACCCAGTCACCCAGTGCACTTTATAGCATACATTGTGGTGATGGTCTCACAACTGTGAACTTAAAGATGTGATTTTAAATTAGAATTATTAGAATAAAAACATAGTTCCGGGCCGGAGAGATGGTTCAGTGGTCTAAAGCGCCTGCTTAGGAGGGCTCAGGCAACTGCGGGGACTGCAGTTCGATCCCCAGCGCCACATGCTGCGCCAGCGCCACCACCAGGGCAGGCTGAGCCAGCCACAAAATGAATAAATAAAGAAACAGACAAACACAACAAGCAAATAAATAAATAAATAAATAAAATTAAACAAACAAACAAACAAACAAATTCTTTAAAAAAAAAAGAAACATAGTTCCTCCATCTCCCATATAGATACTTCCAACCTTCTATGAATTCACTCACTTTGAACGCTCTTATCATTGGTCTTCACACTTTGTGAAGCAGTTCTGAAAGTCTTTCTTTTGTGTATGTGTTCAGTTGTGCAGTTGTGGCTGCACTGATGTTCTGAATTGATTGAAAATATTTTGCTTTCATGGTCTTTTTGACTTTGGAGAAGGGTCACAAACCTCATAATGAGTCAGGTAAATAAGGTAGGTGAAAATACACTGTGATAATTTGACAAACCTACCTTTCCATTGGGTGGCCCGCAATAGCAGCATTCAGTGTAGTTTTGATTATACCATATAAAGATACTAAAGAGGACTCCCACTGCTGCTTCAAAAAGTTACAAGAGGAGTGGAAAAGTATGTTTGAAGTGAAGGAGAACATTTTTGAGGGCAATTCATGGCAATTTGTCTTATTGCATCAAAATTTTGAAGTGAAACACTCACTGTACTTTTAATCACCTCTTATATCTCCAAACTCATCATTATGTACAATAACTTGTGTTTTAATGTCAATCACTGATTGACACTATAGTTTAAAAAAATAACAATAATTTTCAGGGCATCATAGATGTTCCATAATGTGCCACATAAATAGAGACATTCAGAGGCACTGGGGACTCCAGATAAAAGTGATTGTTAAGCTCAAAGTCTTATTGTCTCTTAAATCTATAGACACCATTCTGGGATGGCTTGACTTTGATCTGGAAACCTACCAGACTGTGAATATCCCATAAAATGAACAATTTTTTAGAAACCCACATAACTGAGACTCAGTCACCAGACACATTTATTTACTCTCCCTTATACATATATGCACTGTAATTTTATTAGGTTGCAAAACTCAGAACACTCCAGAAGTTTTTAGAACATATTTCTGTATGAAGAACAAATCTTGAAAGAGTATATAAATTTTTCTTTTAATAATTACTGAAAGTGTTATTTCTAGTAGTTATTATACAAAGAAGAATGCTAAAGCACAGGCAGATAAATAATTTTAATTCAATTTTATTGAAGAATAGATAAGAATCCAAACCAGGATTCACACACACACAAAGACACACAGACACACACAGATACACACAAACCCATGCACTTGCACACCCAGGTACATTGCACACAATATTGAGGAAACCATTAATGAGTATTCTCAATGTGAAGTTTACATAAAATCTTTCATTTTTGTTTTTTCTTTCAGCAAATTTCAGGGACTCAGTCATGATACCATTTATTATTATTATTATTATTATTATTATTATTATTGTTATTATTTACAATAGTTAATACGTTGCATAATGTTGTCTTCATAATAGTTGTTCAGAGTACAAGATGCAGACATGGTTTCTTGTCTAAACATCATTAGTACAGATCTTTCTTCAATCAAGATACCATTTAAAAGAACTTTGCTTCCCCAAGTTTGTATTTAGAGTGAGGCATAGGAAGTCTCTGTGCATTTCCCATTTCCTGGATCCTCCTACATGGCATTACTTGTTTTCCTGCTGATTGCTTCTGAGAGGTGGCCAAAGTCTGCCAAATTAGAAGACATGAAGAAAAACTGACCTGAGAAAACTGCGCTCAGGCAAGCTGACATCCTTATGTAAAAGACTTAGGCACATATTCTCAAGCAGGGATACACTTAGTGTAACTCCAACAAGCCTTTCTTAGGAACACAATAGCATACATTTGATAACTGAATAATTCCAAAAGAAACATCAATGTAAAAACATGAAAGATTCTGGTATTGAGAATTGAGTCTGTATAAGAATAAATTTGTCTGTTTGCTTTTTGTTCGTTTTGGTTGACATAATTTTTAGTCCAAAAACTTAGCTGGTTGTGAATGAAGAATAAAAGACCAGTTTATTTAATTTTCTTAATTAAATCTCATTATTAGAGGTTAAGTTGCTTAGACAGAGTTCAAGTATTCAACATCAATAATGTTACTTTGATTTTGGGTATTGGACACAGGTAAAGTGAAAGATTATGAAGTGTTCAGAGGATTGCTTTCTTGGTTTAAATTGATCTGATTCATCAGTGATTTCCTTTTTGTTCGAGCATGTTGGCTTTCTTTTACACTTAGGGTTTTGCGAAGGTCAGAAGTGGAAATGTAAGAGTTGTGAGCTCAAGAAAAGTACTCTCATCTGACTTCCAAGTTCTACCAGCTATCTTCAGTTGTAAGCCTTGTGAAGCTGTAGATTTCTGTGTTGTTCATCAGTGAGTCCCCAGCACCTAGACAAGTGTCTAACACATGATTTTATATGAGTAATGCTGTCAGGAAGAAGTGTGCTGTTGCCACTCAGTTCCCAAGGGCTTAGAGTAGTTGCCTGTGGCCACCTCTTTCTTTGCCATCTTCAGCCAAACCCCCAACTCCTGCAGATTTTTATCCCTTCATAGATTCAATAATTTCTTTACTAATGCATCCTACTTTTATCATTAGAATACTGCATATGGGAATAGTTACATAATAAAGAGAATACTTTCTCTAAAGTTTTTCTTTTTCTTTTGGAAAATGAGAATAAAAACTATGATTTTGCTTCCTGCAACTACTACCTAGTCAAGATTGGATAAGTTAGATGTTTCTTATGGGGTTATGTTCAGCGCTACAGCTTATATGTGATTAAAACTCACTTAAATCTCACTTCTACCCATATTTTTCTCTCAGCTTATCAGAGATCATATCTATTTTTAATTCCTTTGCAAATCTACTAATTCCTTCTATTTTAGTGTTGCAGTTTAACAACTAAAAGATATGAGGTTAGAAAAACTATTATTATTATTATTATTATCATTATCATTATTGTTATTTAATGCATTTGGTTGTTACAGGGTCTCACTGTGCTGCTCAGACTTATAAAGATCCTCCTGTTTTCAGCCTCTCCAGCACTGGGATTACAGGCATGCACCACCATGCCCAGACTCTGTGGCTGGCTTGGCACACTCTGGCGGTGGGCTGGCATGGCATTTGGTGCCAAGGATCAGACCTCAGTCACTGTGCTTGTCCAAGCTTGCCTAAGCAGGTGTTTTAGTCAACTGAGCTACCTCCTTGGCCCCTAAAAAAACAATCGTTTGTCAAGCACAATATTATTAGTGTTTTGTTTTGTCTTTTTAAAAAAACCATTCATCAGAATTTGTTCAGGTTGTAAAGACCATATAATGAATTTCAACTAATATGAAAAACAGAAAAAAAGAAAGCAATTAATTAAAATTATATGGCAAATATAAAGCTAAACATTGTATAGATATATATGTGTATACGCATGATTGCAACAATTGTTATTTTAAAAAGTATTATTAGAACACACACATCTCATGTGTTGTGATTGGCTTTCGTGTATCTCCTAAAGGCTCATGTGCTAGAGGCTTGCTGTCTGTCGTGTCATTGGGAGCTGGTAGAGCCTTCATGAAAGGGACCTAGTTGCAGAAAATCAGGTTACTGAGTGTGTACTGGTCAGCTTTAATGTTACTAAGGTGAAGTACCTGACACTGACCCTTAAAGAGGAGATAATTTGTTTGGCTAAGGCCCAGCCAGGTAGCTCTGTGATCTAAAGTGCCTGCTTAGGCAGAGCTCAGTGGCCAGGGTTCGATCCCCAGGGTGTTGTACTGGCCTGCCCCTGGGGCACACTGAGAGAACTTGGTGTATGGTTGGCTGCTTGCAGGTCAGGGATATCATAGTAGAAGAGCATGGTGGAGCACAGTTGTTCACCTCATAGTGGCCAGGAAACAGAGCACAGGGGAAGAGTGCCAGGAAGAAATAGAGAAACACACTCTCCAAAGTCCGCAGTGATCTACCTCCAGCTAGGCTCCATCTCCAGCTGTGAGCATGCGTGGATTGACCCACTCATGCACATAGTAGTCTCATGAACCATTCACCTGCTTAGGAGTCTCTTAATCCAGCAAAGTTGGCAATTAGCATTAACTGGCAGAGGAGGTACGTCCTTGAAGGACATGTTAACACTTTGCCATCTTCTCTGTCTCTTCTTTATGGTTGTCATGAGGTGAATAGGTTTCCTCTGCTATGCTCCTCCATAACTATGTACAGCCTCACCATGGACCCCAAGTGACAGGATCAAATGATATTGGATTAAAACCCCTTCCGGGTGTGGCACATACTTGTAATCTCAGCAGTCAGGATGCTAAGGCAGGAGGATTTCCAATTTAAAAAAAAAAATCCTGTTATCTCTGAAACTATGAACAAAACATTGGTTTTCCCCATTTTAAGTTTTTTTTTTAGCTTTTTTTTTTTGACACAGTGATGGAAAACTTACTAATACCATGATTTAATGAATTTGAAAGCCAGTGTTTTTATGCTATTATATATTGCTACATAAAAATACCCATCTTAAATCCATTAAGCCTCATTACTACTTATCTTGTGTGCTTTCAGGAATTATATCTATGTCTAAATGCTTAAATTGTTTTATAATAACTGAAGCAGAATGCAAATTGAAAGGTTTTCTAGCTTTTGTAAGCAGAAGATTTCAAAAGAAACAAAATCCTCATCTCTTGATGCTAATTATAAAACTTGCACAATTGTAATTTTGAACATAAATTGCCACTTCAGATTGGAGACCAAAGCCACATTGCTGTTTATTTATATAATTTAGAAAAAATACTTTTTGCATCTTAGAAATATTAATACTCCTATGTGCACAGATTTTAATTTTGAAATTACATCATTTTATTTCATTTTTAAACCAGAAATTAAACCTCACCTGAAGTTTTTAAGAGTTTATGCTGAATTGGGTTCAGATATATCAGGTGTAGGATGGAATGGCATGGAATAAATGTTACCTAAATGTTACTTATATCTCTCTATCTGACTAAACTACCCTAGACTCTCATTTAAATATAAAGAGACTTTGTATATAGACTTATCTATCTATCTTTCAAATATCAATCTTTAGGCAAACATGTCTATATATCTTTCTCTATTTCTAAGTTGTAGAAGGAGGCTAAGGGCCAGCCAGAGCTTAGCAATCTAAAGCACCTGCTTAGGTAGAGCACAGCAGCCAGGGTTCAATCTCCAGCATGCAATGCTGGCCTCACCCCTGGGGCACGCTGAGTTGGTCATTGAGGTAACTGAGACTGGGTGTGGTTGCACTCACCTGTAATCCCAGTGCTTAGGGGGCTGAAAACAAGAGAATCTCTATGAGTCTGATCTACATAGTGAGACCTTGTACCAAATATTGCAGACTTCGTACCAAATCCATTAAAAAAAAAAAAAAAAGAGGCTAAAATCTATGATAATTCCACATCAACTCAAATTCTCATTTGTGTGCTTTGGAGAATCAGAAAGTGAGGTTATGTCTTTTCCTAGGCTACAGATTATACAAACTGTTCATGCTAGTTGTTATTCGTGCCAGTTGCTATTCATGATAATTATTCAAGAATAAATCCAAAACCTCAGGGTCTTGACGAAATAGTTTCCCAAGTTATATTCTAATATTGATGATATAATCATTCCATTTGGTAAATTAGGCTTCTTTACTTTCCAAAGGGCCTGGTAAAATTGTTGAGATTTTAAGGGAGTAGTGTCAAGGGTGACAGTCAGATTGTCGACTTGTGCATCTGAAAGGATGTCATTTGTTGAAATGGTTCTCTTCAGATGTCCAAACCGAACTGTCAAAGAGAAAGTTATAGGTACTCTACCAATAGGTCAATTTCCAGGGATCTTAGCTCTGTAACCAGAAAGCTCAGCTTCCTCCAGCCCAAAAGTGAGTCTTGTATTAGGCTTGTGATTTTCCTAGCTGCATTCTCATGACTTGATTTGGAAATGAAGCAGAATGAGAATTTCTTTCTTGGCACCTAAGAATTGTTATTATTATCATTTTTTAAAATGTTAGATTAGCCATAGGTCAGTGTGAGTATGGCTAGTAGCAACAGAATTAATGGAGGTCTTATTAGAAATGCAGATTCCCAGGATCCGTACAAATTTATTTGGTCAGAAACTCTAGGAGTCTAGGAATCTCTGTTTTAGCAAGATTTCCAGGGTTCTGAGGCAATTAGAGTTTGAAGATCTCTGTTCCATATAATTGATGAATAAGCTATGGTAAACACTTTAGTGACTGCTTCTTCATCCACTTACTCCTTCATGCACAATTTTACACGCATATTTTAAGTATCTGGTACAGGATCTCACTGTACAGCTCAGACTCCTAGTGATCCTCCTATTTTTAGCCTCCAAACCATGGAATTATGGGCATTGCCACCACACCTAGTCTCCGTCTGGGGGTGGAGCTAGAGTGACATGTGGTACTGGGGAATCGAACTTGGATCCCTGTCAAGCACAATTTTATTTTCTTTATTTAAAATTTTTTCATTTTATGTATTTGGTACAGGATCTTGCTACAGAGCTCAGGCTCATAGTGATCCTTCTATTCTCAGCCTCCCCAGCGTTGGGGTTCCAGGGGTGTGCCACCACGCCCAGACTTGTTCACAGGCTCAGCATGCCCTTCTGTCAGGGCTGGTGTGGCCTGTGGGACTGGATATTGAATCCTTGTCCCTGAGCTTGCCAAAGCAGGTGCTCAGGTCCACTGAGCAGTCTCTCTGGCCCCAATCACAATTTTCTAATGCCTACTGTGTACAATGCACTGGTGAGCTAGTAGCGGAGAGGAATGCCGTTATTTGCTCAGTCTCTCCTCCTTCATATATTCCAGGCATGATTTCAGTAAACATTCAGGAGATACCTGCTCATGGAATTTAAATCAAGTTTTATGCTTGCTGAACTTTAAAGGTTTATTATTTCCTTTTAGAAAAACTGCTCTTAACCATGCATGCATTATATTCTAAATATAATGAATTCTGCATCACTTTATTTTTATTATATTCACTAATATTCTTCCATAATTATACAGGAGATTAAATGTTGCCTAAAATTCAAATGTTTGGATTTCAGATTCTATGAAAGCAGATAATATCTCCCATAACATTACAAACTTGTGGCTTGTATGTTAGAATTGTGCATGTTAAATTGATATTACCTATGAAAAGAAAACACAGGGCTGGGGATAGCTCCATGGCACAAGTGACTGCTTGGCAAGTGCAAGGTTGCGAGTTTGAACCCTGGTCCGGAAAAAAAAAAGGAAATAAGCAGAACAATTGACTATTATGGAAACAAACTATATGGATAGTAAATAAATAAAATAAAATAAAATAAATGTGTTAATATTGAGTTTTTGCAAACTGAATTTAGAATGAGATTTTATGGTTCCTTTATTTTAGAGACAAACTATACTATTGATTTCTTGTCTTAATAGATATGAAACTAAAAGTTTTCTTATCATCAGAGGAAAAAAGTTGCTGCACTTTGGAGATATCCTATAGTATATTTTGCAAACTACTCTTGCAAAGTGTGGTGAATAGATGACACACTTGGTAAACACCTTAAACATTTACATTTTAATGCAGCTCTGGAGTTTGAGAGCAACTAATCTGAACTAACACAGGCAGGATCATTGCAAACACTTGGTGGTAACATTAGCACTTTGAAGGTAACAGAATGACCCTAGCACAGTGTGAGATTCTAGGTAACAGAAGGGATAGGATTGTTTCCAGGTATAAAAGATAATCTGGGCATGGCAGTTCATGCTGTGATCTCAACACTTTCCATGCTGAAGAAGGAAGATTGCCTCGAGTTTGAGACCAACCTGGGCTCCACAGTAGATATAAGGCCAGCCTGAACTATGTAGCAAGACTCTGCATCAGAAAGAACAACAAAGCAAGCAACAAAGGCTTTTTAACACCAGGCTCCAAGACCTCAATAGAGTGACTCCATGAATGATGCTATGTCTAGAGTTGAAAACTTTAGTAAAAATGCCTTGAATGAGCTTTTTTCTGGATACCGGTTCTTGCTATCTTCAAACCCAAGGCAAGAGTTTGATTTCTTGTCAAATAAAAGCCACTGAGTTGGCTCTATAGCTCTTCTGCAGTGACCAATGGGAGTTGGCATCGAAATAAATAGGTTCCCTGATACTATTGATTGGGTCACACTCCTGCACTGTGTTTTCATTGGCCTTGAATTTTCTGGTAAAAATAGTTTCCATGAATGATTGTCTACATAGTAAAAACATTCATTGTCTTCTTTTCTTCCTTTTTCTTCCTTTCCCATTTCCCTACTGGTATTTCTTGGACTCAAATGACAGCACATTATCTGCTTTCATATTCTTGCCTGAATATTTTCACAAAGGACATATGCAGTAGGAAGCTATACACTTTTAATTTTTGTTACTTATGCCTGGAGATCTTTGACTTTTGCTTAAATTTTCAAAAACTAAGAAAGCGTTCTGTCCTCTGTACTCTCGGTATAAACATGAAATCTTTTTAAAAAATATTGAAAAAAAAGTAAAACCGAACTTCATAACAAGATAATAGGAGAATGACAACAGTTAACACATTGCATATGGTCATCTTCAAAGTAATGAGTCAGAGTACAAGACGTGAGCATAAAAAAATTCTCCAAGTGATATTAACCCAAACCTTACTTACAGTGAACTAAGAGACATTAATAATATAGTAATCTTGTATTTTTCTCTCTTTTCCCTTCTTTCCTTTCAACTCTAACCCCACACTAGGACCTTTTTCTTTCCATTTCACATTATCTATTGTGCATTCTAGACCTTATTTACTCTTTCAATTTCTCAGATAAAGTAGACAATAAGATGTTTACATACGTGAATCTGATTTATGTCGCTTATGAGTATGGTCTCTAATTGCATCTATTTACCTATAAAAGTCTCTAGTTTATCCTTTTTAAGGCTGAGAAGTATTCCATCATATAAAAATGCTGCATCTATTTTGACCATTCCTTGTTGATTGGTGTTTGGGTTATTTCCAAGATTAAATTATTGTTAACTGAGCAGCTGTAAACATGGGTGCACATACATTGCTGTGTATGATGTTTTTAATTATTCTGGGAAGATACCCAGAAGGGCCATTTCTGGGTCTAATCAGACTGCTAAACCTAGCTTTTTGATGAACCTTTCAGGCTCATTTCCCAAGTGCTGCAGCAGGCTGCACTCCCACCACCAGTGGAGAAGGATCCATTTACCCCTACACACCACCAGCATTCATTATTTGATTTCTTGATGTTAGCCATTCTTTCTGTGGTGAAACGGCATCTCAGTGTTGTTTTCATTTGCAGCTTTCGAATGACCAGTGATGTTGAACATTTTTTTTTCATATATTTATCTTCCCCTTAGATTTCTTCATCTGAGAAGTGAATATTCATCTCAGATGCCCATTTTTGGGTTAGGTATTTGAGTTTGGGGTTCTGAGTTTTTCGATTCCTTATATGTTCTAGACAGAACTCATTTGTCTGAGAGCTGATTGGCTAAAATATTCTTGCCACTCTGCTTTCTTTTCATTCTGTTAGCAATTTCTTTTAATGTGAAAAGTTTTTTAATAAGATGAGATCCCAGTTGTTGATTATTTGAAGTATCTCCCATGCAGTTTTGGGTTTTGTTCATGAACTCTCTGCCTATACCTATGTCTTCAAGTTTTTACCTATTTTTGTCTTCCAGTAGACTTAGTATTTCTGTGTTAATATTTAGATCTTTGATTCATTTGACTTTAGTGCATGATGATAGACTTGGGTCTAGCTTTAGTCTTTGGCATGTGAAGAACACCATTTTTAGTTTTTCTAGCACCATTTATTAAAGAGGTTCTCATTTCTATTAACATATTTGGCCTCTTTGTCAATGATAAGATGGCTGTGTGTGTTTGTAGTTTTTCTGCATCATCTAATCTGTTTCTCTGATACTCAGGTCTGCTTCCTTGCCTATATCATGATCGCTTTATCACAATAGCTTTGTAGTATAATTTCAAATCAGGTATCGTGATGCCTCCTGTTTTGTCTTCCTTTCCCAGGCTTGCCTGCTACTCTCTTCTGCTTCAAAATGAATTTTAGGAATATTTTCTATACTTCTGTGAAATATGCTAGCAGCATTTTGATTGGGATTGCATTGAATCTATAAAGCAATTTTTTGAGGTTGATCATTTTTACTGTGTTGTTTCTTCTTACCCATAAGCAAGGGTTATCTTTCCATTTTCTAATGTCCTCTTCAGTTTCTTTTCTCAGAGTACTGTCATTTTCAATGTAGAGATCTTTTACTTCCTTTGTTGGACTGATTCCAAGTATTTCAATTTTTGTATGCTATTGTGAAGGATGTGGTCTCCCTAACTTATCTTTCAGTGAGTTTGATGTTTGTGTACAGGAAACCTATTTAGTTTTGAGTGGTGATTTTGTATCCAGCTATTCTACTGAATTTGACTGTTAAATTTCCAAATCTTTCAGTGGAGTTTTTGGAGTTTTCTATGTAGAGTATCACGTCATCTGCAAATAAGTATACTTTCACTTCTTCCTTTCCAATCCTCATTTCTTTTATTCCTCTCTCTGGTTTGTGTGTCTAGAACTCTACTGAAAAAAATGGTGATAGTGGACAACCTTATTTTGTTCCTGATTTTAGAGTGAAAGGTTTCAGTTTTTGTCCATTTAGTATGGTGCTTCCTATTGGTTTGTCATAAATGGATTTTATTAGGTGGAATTCATGACTATCTATTCCTATTTGTTTTTTCAATCAAAAATGAGTACTAGGTTTTACTGAAAGCTTTAGCAACATCTATTGAGAAGATCATGTGATTTTTGTCTGTGGCTCTGTTGATGTATTATGTTTATTGACTTGAATATGTTGAACCATCCCTATAACCTGGGATGAGTTCCACTTGGCCATGTGCATAATCTTCTTAATGATTTGCCGCATTCTGTTTGCTAGCATCTCACTGAGGATTTTTGCAGGTATGTTCATTAAAAACTTGGCCTGCAATTTTACTTTTTGGTTTGGTCTTTCCCTGGTTTTGGTAACAGGGTAATACTTGCCTCCAGGAATGAGTTAGGGAATACTGCTTCATTTTTAATTTTGTGGAAGTGTTTAAGGAGTGTTACCATTAAATCTTCTCTAAATTTCTAGTAGAATTGTACAGCACATCCATAGGATCTTTGTTGATAAGTTTTTAATTACATTTTGAATTTTATTCACTGATACGGGTTTATTCAGAATTTTCATATCTTCTTGATTCAGTTTTTGTAATTTGTGTATATCTAGCAGTCTGTCCATTTCTGCTGTGTTTTCTATCCTACATGACTAAAATTTTTTGAAGTAAACATTTATGATCTTTTGATTTTTAACACAATCTGTAGTAATTTTACTCCTTTTTTCCTCCTTGCTTGCCTTTAAGTTTTTCCCCCTTTGTTTGATCAGGTTGGTTGGGATTTTTTTCAGTTTTGTTTGTTCTTTCAAGAACTCTTTGATTCATTA
The DNA here is from genome assembly GCA_004027915.1 of Capromys pilorides. Taxonomy (NCBI): domain Eukaryota; kingdom Metazoa; phylum Chordata; class Mammalia; order Rodentia; family Capromyidae; genus Capromys; species Capromys pilorides. Next base: position 5,096 of record PVKN010017114.1, on the reverse strand, counting down.
ATTCCTTCATTTTTCCTTAGTCTCAATTACACTAATTTCTGCTCTGTTTATAATTTTCTCCATTGTATGGGCTTTGGATTTGACTTGGTCTTCTTTTTCTAGATGCTTGAGTTAAAATATTAGGTTGTTTGCTTGTTTTGCTCTTTTGCTAATAATTTCCTATTTCATTACACTATGGTCAAGTGTTATTCATAGGATAATTTCAACTTCTTTGCATTTGCATAAGCATGTGGTCTAATATATGGTCTATTTTAGAGAATGCCCCATGTGTCACTGAGAACATATATTTTGAAGTTATTGGATGAAACTCTGTAAACATCTGCTATCTGTGGAATACAAAATCTTACAGGAAGTATCCATGGTTAAATTATTTGGTTTTAACTAGTTTTAATTACATTTTAATTAGGGAGAATGCAATTGTATTCTTTTAAACAAAAAAAGAAATCAAGCACCTGTTGAATATACTCTTATGACTTGTGCCTAAATGTTCCCTCAAAGCCACATGCAGTCATAGGTGAGGCTTTTTCAGAAGTGGCTGGACCTAGAATATGTGATTAATTTGTGGTACAATGGCAGGATTAAGGGTGCTAGAATTATGGGTGGGTGATACTAAATCAGTCCACTGATATAATATGGACTGAAACCACTACAAATTATGAGCTAAATAAACCTTTCCCCCTGTAAGTTGGACTGGTCAGTAATTTGTCTCAGCAATAGAGAAGAGTAACTAAGACATACAGAAAACTGTGCTAGATAACATAGACTTAGTTACTATATATAATGTACAAGTGCAGAACTCACAGGGATATGAGTTGTATGAAATTCCTATAAACTGTAAGTCTGGCTTTGGTTTTGGAAGGATATAGGGAGCATTTCATTGCTTAGAGAGGAAATAAAAGAGCAGTAATGGTGAAGAAATGTAAACATTATAAAAGACTTTGTGCTAATGTAATGTTAGTTTAAGGGAATGATATTGAAATGAAAAACAATTTTCTCACAAAAATATCTTGTTTTATATGCAGCCGGAAGAAAAAGTGAGTGCTACCAAACCTTTAAAATTAAGGAGTAAGTAAATTAGCACTCTTGAATTTCTTTGTGCTATATTTAAAACAAGGCCAGTCTATTCAAATGAGATTAATGTCAACAATGAGTAATAGAATAGAGCCTCATTCTGTGGCTGATTCAGAATCTGTTTTTTTTTCCCCCAAGAGTAGAACAATGGAAATGGAGTATTGTGGAGTAAGCACAACAAATAGCTCTCATTTCTTTGTTTTACTGAATTAATCCTCTCTGCAAAGAGCAAGGTGACTCCCAGAGTTGTTAATGAGTTGGGGCACATTTACCCTTGTGTCACTGGCTGAGAGCTAGTCCTCTCAGCAGTGACCAAAAGTCATCTTATTGATAGATTTTGCTAATTGAATGACTTAACACTCTCTTGATGCTTTGGGCAGAAGGATAAACTATTAATTTGTGTTCCAGTCACAATAATAGCTCCCATCTTAAGTACAGTGACACTTTTTCGTCTTTCTTTTTTCTCTCACTTAATCCTTGCCATTTCCCTACTCACCACTGAGCTGGTTTTAGTCCAGGCATGAGTCTCTTATGCAAATGCAAATAGAAAACTAATTGAGACTTTATATAGCACTAGACCCAAGAGATTTTGAAATTAGCATTAGCATATTTGGATTCTTAGCTTGGAAATAAGAAAAGAATTAGTCTTTTATTTTTGGATTTGTCACAGGTCCATTGTGAAAAGCTTTTATTGAGTTCTTACAAATCCCTGCCCAGCCCTACTCTCTGGACCCTTATTTACCAAAGAGCTAAATTTATGTAGAATCTGAGTTTTTTATTCACAATTTAATCTACTTTTTAGGATTACATTGTCATTTGTAAATGTTTAGGATGCCACTTCATTAGATATAGTCTTTTATAAAAAGCTTCCCAGAGAATTTAATTCATTCCTAGAATGATAAATCTTTGTAAAACAACCACTGTGCTCAGTAAATTGTGTTGTTACTTCCCACATGGCAGAGAGTGGGAGAAAAAAAAATAAGAGGCAGCAAAATAAACCAAGATTCCAGAAGTTGGAGCTGGGGGAAGACTAAGGGCTTAATGAGCGTGGCCAGAAGGAATAGTGGTTGCTGAAAACATCAAGTTCTAAGTTTCTGTTCCCGCAAAGTGCACCATGGAGCCATGTGATGATATGACAGTTCTAGTGTAAGAGTAGGAGAGGACAAAGCAGTTCCAGCAACTGATTTATATCATGTCTGGCCTCATATTCAGCTGCAGAAATATTAAACAAAGTGACCACAGGGAAGTTTTAAAGTCTGAAGACAATTCTGACACTCAAACCACAATGAATATTACTAAGGGAATTCCTGGTACCTAACAGCTGTGCTCACTGCCTTTATTGTGAACTGCAAATAATGTCTTAATTTCTGTCCCTTGGGCATCTACTGTCTTCAGAAGTTGCTAGCAATGCTGCCAAAGGTGACCTTCGTCTCTCAGCCTTCAAGAGATGAACTTGCTTACAAGGGTTCCAAGTTCATATCCTGTTTTCCAAGTGGCCAAACCCTAGGGACTGATGGATGTGGGGTATCAATGTTTTGAAAGTTCCTGTTTAATAAGCACTCCATTCTCCATGCTTATAGGATATCTCTCACGCTTCATTACCACTTTTCAGGTTTTTTTTTTTTTTTACCCATTTCAAATTTGTTTTATAGAGTATGTGTGTAGTGGTTGATTCGTTGTGTCAACTTGGCTGGATGACTCAGCAGCCTGGCTCCCTGTTGGTGGGAGTCCCGCCCCGGGGTAAAACTGGTTCCTCCCTAGAGCAGGATCAGGGCCTGCCTAGGATATGACTGGCTCCTCCCTAGAGCAGGATCAAGGGCCCATGCTGGGGTATGATTGGTTCCACCCTAGGGCACAATGGGTCCACTTCAGAGTGGCTGAGCACAAAGAGACTTTTTAAAGGGGCTGAGGAAGGAGTCAACACTTCACCTCTTTGGAGAAGCTTCAGTCTTCGCATTTGGCCCGGACTTCATTGTCTGGCTTGCAGTGCAGACTCTTGAGCCTCCAGCTTGGATCTTTCACCATCCATTGCAGACTCTTCAGTGTCCATCACAGACACTTCAGTCTTCCATGTAGACCCATCAGCTGACGAATAGAGACTTACACGGAGCACTGCAGTGAGTTTCAGACCTTGGGACTGAATTCTTCAGTCCGGAGCATGCTGACGCCCTCTGCACACTTCCTCATCTGACTCTGTGGCTAACTATTGTAAGCCAATCTTATAATTCCTTACATATTGTATATTTTGTGTTAATATCTGTTCCTTATATCTTTCTGTTCCTCTAAGTAAAACCCTGACCAATACAATGTGATAAACACTAATTTATTTCTGCCCCTTATGTAGTTCTAGCCCTGCTCATGGGCTCACTGAAAGGCAGTGTGACCTCCATTCTGTATCAAGCACCATAGCTGTGGAAATTTGTTTTGGAGTTTTGTGATTTTTCTCTCATTGCATTTTATGTCTATCTCCATTCCAGTATGATCCTGACTTCATTATGACAGCTAATAAGCCTTGATACATGGTAGGTAAACTGAATCAACTTCTACCTTCTTCAGTGGTTTCTCACTGTTCTAAATCTTTGCACTTACAAATAAATTTTGGAAAAAAAACTTTTCAAGTTCCACTAGGGATTCTACTGGGATTTGATAGTTGTTAATTTAATTTAAATTTAGAAATGCAGCCGGAGAGAACTGGCAATTTTACTATGTTTTGTTCCTACTTATTGACATAATATGCCTCCTGAACTGTTTGGATCTTTTTCACATCTTTTAATCAACTTCCTAATGTTCTCTTTAGTGTTTTTATACATTTGTTAGGTTCATTTTTGCATTGCTCATGATTTTTGTGCTACTATAAATAATTTTTCTTGTCATATCCTTTTAGTTTGGCACTGGTAATTATAAATAAAACTATAGATTTTGTATTTATTCACCTGGGTGAGCTTCCTAATTAATTGTTTTCTTTGTGGGTTCTTTTGGTACTTTTTATATTAATTTTTCTTAGTCCCTTATGTAAGATAAAAATTAAAGTGCAGTGATTTCTATGCTTGAGGATAGCATGCAGCTTCTTTTTTTTGGAGATCTCAATTTATTTTTTTTGAATATTTAAAATTTTATTTTAAAGAGTAAAAATAGCAGAAAGAAAGATAGAAAAAGAGTAACAAGTAAGAGTACAGATAGTACAGAATTTCAAAACAAGTACAAAAATTTAACAATGGTTGTATTACATTTTTTTTATCATCAGATCTATTTAGATTAATAGATATAGGTATGTAAGATTGGCTAAATAATTAAACATTAACACTTTCAATAAACTATATTTTTTAAACTCTTCCAAATGCGTTTTGTACTTAAGTCACTCTTCTAAAAAATTATAGGAGTTGAGGATGCAGAAAATGCAAGGTCCTGAGTTTGATATGTAGCTTAAAAAAAACAACTGATTTTGAAGGAATTTTCTTAAACATTTTTGCATACATATATATTTATTTTATTTTATTTATTTAATTTATGTATTTGGTACAGGGCCTCACTACGAAGCTTGCACTCATAGTGATCCTCTTGTTTTCAGCCTCCTCACCTCTGGGATTATAGGCATGCACCACCATGCCCAGACTCAGTTCCCATGAACCCAAAGGATGGGGCAGGCTCAGGAGATCTAAGTCCCTGCACTTGCCTAAGCAGGCACTTAACCTGCTGAGCTATTGCACTGGTCCTCTATTTATTTATTTTAAAGAGAAAAAATAACAATAAAATAGGGGTTCAAAACAGCTTAGTAAGAGAATTATAATAATACATTGCTTATTGTTGTCTGTATAGTAGTAATTTAGAGTATGAAATATAGGCATGACATCTTGTCCAGACAATGTTAGCACAAATCTTTCTTTTCAATGAACTAAAAAAAATCAATTGTGTAACTATTTGAACAATTTGTATTTAAATGTATTTTTCCTTTGTTCTTTTCCTCTTTCCCCCACCAGCTTTTCTTTGTTTTCAATAGTTTCTTCCCAATTCACAATATCTATTGT
>PVKN010017113.1:0-17512 GCA_004027915.1 Capromys pilorides | reverse complement strand
GGACGAGTGGACACTTGAGTTGTTTCTAACTAGTGTTAGAAACATTAGTGTTTACTAGTACTGTTATAAACTTCTTAGCATCACGGTGGAATTTATAGATCAGAATATATGCATATATTCAGCTTTAATAGTAAATGATTTTTCAAGGTATTTATAAAAATTAATACTGCTCTTTAAGGATTCTTAAGTATTTAAGGATTTTGGCTGGAAGGTGGGCATTGATGGTAAATGCTTATATTCCCAGCACTCATGAGGCTGAGGGAGGTAGATCATGAATTTAAGGATAGTACAGAAAAACCTTGTATCAAAAAAATCTAGTATTTGTGTAACTTTGTTAGTATCTATTATATGTCCTTTTCCATTTGGTAATTTATTAATATAGCAATATATTTATACATTTACTATATTTTAATTTATATTACTTTGAAGATAAATGATCTTTGTCATGTTTCCACCTTTTGTATTTATTTAGATATTTTTTTCTTTCTAAAATTTTCACTTTTTATTAGTACCTGTCTGTGATATAGAATGTTTCCCTTCTCTGAGTGGAGTCAGCCCCTATGCACAATATGTCCTAATTATCTTTCCATCCCCTTTCTTTCTTATTCAATCTTTGGTCCCCATTCAATTTGAGAAAGACCTCTCTCCCTATGTCCTGTTATCTACTGTGAACTCCTGATATGAGCTCATTATTCATACCACCCCAGAGTTCATATGTTGGAGGCCCAATGGCCAAGGTGAGTGAATTTGAAATTAGGACCTCTCTGGAGAAGATTAAGCTAAACCGGTGATATATGTGGCACCCTGATCTGACAGGATTAGTGAGACAAGAGTCCCCTCTCCGCCCACCCACTTTCTCTCCACCCCTTCCTTCTGCAAGCTGGGAAGAGAGATATCCACAGAAGCACAGCCTATTGGCATCTTGAGCATTGAATTGTAGTCTCCAGAACTGTGAGAAATAAATTTTGCTATTTAACCCATATAATCTGTTTCTTTTCTTAGGGAAGCCTTACCTGACTAATACAAATTTTGGTGCTGAGAAGTGGAGCTCCCCTGGAACAAAGACCTCTGAAGTCTTTGATGAACTGGATGATGGGTAAGAGGCTAGAACAGTTTTGAGGTGGATGGTGAAAAGAACCACATCAACACTGTGACTATTGATTGTGAAGGGACTATTGTTAGAAATGTAGGTTTAAAGGTGAATTTGGAAAGGGATCAAAAAGGAAAAAAAAAATGATTTAGAAAGATTGTGTCCATGCTCTTGGAAGACACACATCATCAAGAACAGAAAGTTGAAACTTCTGTATCTGAGAAGATCAGTCGAATCCCCTCAGGATTTACTTGGCCTTAGCCACCTAGCAGAAAAGCATAACCATGAGGCATAAAAAGTAAAGCCAGATTAGTATGCTGAGCTGCAAAAGGCTCAAGTGAACAGCTTTCGACATTGCCAGTTCTGCCGATAACCCACTACTATTATGGACTATTGGACTATACATACAACTACTTTCTCTTAGTTCAACAAGAAGAAATATTTGTACCAATAGTGTTTAGAAAAGTTACCATGTCTGCATCTTGTACTCAGAACAACTACTGTGATGACAATAGTATACATTGCATTGATTATTATGGCTATCCTACTGACGTGTTTCGAAACTGTCTATTGCCATTTCTTTCTTAATGAAATTAATAAATTAAAAAAATAAAGAACAGAAAGTTGGAATAATGTCGATATTAAGGGTCACTCTGGAGAGGGCTCAAATGGGAAGCTGTCTACTCCCTGGTCCCAGGGTGATTTGGCTATGTGGACAGTGTCTCGGAATGTGATAGCCGAGCAAGGCAGTGGCTTGAGCTATAAGTACTGGCTTGGTTAGATGGCAAAAGTGTTAGGTTTTTTTGGCACAGCAAAGAAGCTGAAGTAAAAGGAGGGGACCTTTATTGACTCTGAGGAACACGGACAGGACCTCAGGGAGGTGGGGGATCCTCCGACCTGAGACAGGAAGGCTGAGAGTTGATGAACTTTTGCTAGGGACAGAGTTTGTGTGGCAGGTCCAGTGACACTTAAGGAGCTGATTGCGGCTCCCTTGTGAGTGGGGAAGGTAAAAGGAAGTTGTAACCAGAACTGGGGTGGGGAGGAAGGAGGAAGTGGTCATTGGGAAGATAAGATGTTTTTATGACTCAGCCATGTTGAATCAGGCCTATGGTAATTTAGCAGTTGGTATTCAGGCCAGAACCTATGAAAAAGAAAGACATAGTCACGAATGAGTGGGTTATGGAACTGTAGGAATGGGCCAGGCCTGAGAGAGGAGGTCCTCCTCTGAACAACGGTGCTCCATGATGTCAAAGCGTAAACAGTTTGGAAAACGTGATTGATCTGCTTCTCATGGTTGGACAGAAGATGTCTCAGTCGAGTTTTAGGATTGGCAACCAGGTTTTTCACTCAGAACAATTTTCTTCTGGTCTCCAAAGATGCTTCCTTTATTCCTTACCCATTGCTGCCCTCTCACATACTTTGCTAAGTTAGAGGTTTTTCAAGTTGCTGTTATCTCTGCACAGTTTTATATCATAAGGAAACTTTTATTTTTTCGCTTTCAGTGTTGCATTAACGAAAGCAATTGAGTGTTTCTATGCCACTGGTATTCTCCTTTCCCCCTCATTGGCCTCTTCACACAGATGCTTCTCCCTGGCCCTGGAGATTTTAACCCAGATAGAGTAGGTGTTTATTCAAGTTTTCCCTTCACAAATAAGAGACATATAAGAAGTTTAATTTAGTTTTGCTTGTTCCAGGTTTCAGATTCAATATTTTATTGGCTACATCATGTTGCTCCTTTTCCTTGCAGCAGTTTGCATATTTTCCATTCATTTTTGTAAAGTCTGACTTTTCATCCACAACTCCATTGCCATAACTTTACTATGTTGTTGAAAAGCAAGTTTGACTCCTGTGTAAATGTCTTGGGTCGTAGAGTCACATTACTATATGTTGTTAGGCTGGGTTCCCTGCATGTAGTCTGAGATGGGCAAGTGATTTTTGATAAAATTACCAAAATACTGGTTTTCTCAGAGCTTTTGTCTTCTCTTGAGGAAGGGAAGTGGGCAGGGCTGAATCTTCGTACCACTACCTCTGGTAGCCATTGTCTGCATGTTTCTCATGGGGGTAGGAGGGAAGGTGACACTACCTTGAGACACAATGAGGGACAATATGGTCCTTTTAAATTGGAGAAAGGAATCTATCTGTGTGGCACCAGTAGTAACTGAATGTGTGATAGCTCTGAGGGTAACCTTTATAGAAGATGCAGAGTCTCTTGATATTTCTGGTCACTGGATCTTACATGCAGTAGAGTCTGATTCTGAGAAAGTGAACATTGAAGGCCACACAAAATGGTTATGCTTGCAAGACCTCCAACAAACACAGTCCTAAAGAGCCCTGCTTCCCATGATGTGAGTTAATTTTAAATTTAGCAGAAAATAAATACTAAGCATTTACTATCTGTACTTAGAAGTGTTTATGAAAAATATAACTTCTACCCAGAGGTAGTAGAGTATGATAATTACCCCAGGATTCCTTTTATATCCAGATCCCCAGCAACCTGTGCTGTAGTGGAAGTTGTCAATCTAGAAAGGAAACTAATTGAGAATGCATTAATAGGAAAAACAACGGCTGTTATAAATAGTGCTTCATATGCCTTTTAAGCATGGTATAAGCTGCTGCTGAGACTGAAAGGAATTGGGACTGTAGTAAAATTTCATAACAGAGCTGATCAAATTAAAAGACCATTTCAGTTCTATGCAGTTTTGCAACAGCCCATTAATGCTTAGAGAGCAACACTTCTGGGTTAGGGGAATATTATCCTAAAGAATGTGAGCCGTGTATCTTATAGGCATTTACCTTTATTATAAAATCCATACAGCCAATTAACATTTTATTTCATGGAGCCATTGCTTCTTATAACATATTATGCTTTTCATTTGTTTTACCATTAAACTGTCATTTACTTCCACAATTCAAAACATAATCATGATAAAATGTGTTTGGAAGAGAAAAAATTTGGCCATAAATCAGAGATATTTTGTTCTTCAGGAGAGATGTGAGGTTATGTTTTAAGGATCTAATGACCTAAATTCCTGCCTGAAAAGTTTGATTTAAAAGACTTGGTTATCTATTTTTTTTAAAAAAATATTTATTTATTTATTTATTTATTTATTTATTTATTTATTTGGTACAGGGTCTTGCTATGCAGTTTAGACTTCTAGGGACCCTCCTGTCTCAGCCTCTCTAGTGCTGGGATTATAGACATGTGCCACCACATCCAGTTCTGGTGGCTGATGCAGTGTGCCACAGGTTCTGTGGCCAGCACAGCATGTGGTACTGGGGATTGAACCTGGCTCCTTGTGCTTACCAGACAGAAGCTTAGACAAATTAGCTATCTGCCCAGCCCCTAGTTATCTATTTTATACCAAGAATCTTACATTTTGTACTATAGTAGAGTGGAATTTCAGATATGACAGTCACGAACATTTACTGCTTATATCTCCAGCTACAAATGGCATAGTTGACTAAGTGCTTCATCTACAACCTCCAAGTATCTGATACTGCCTTTGTTCTAGGTCCTCACTTGTAGAATGCCCTCAGCCAACAATCAAGCACTGTGGGTATCCCAAATATTGCAAGATGGTGGGCTGTCTCTCTGTCTCTGTCTCTGTCTCTGTCTCTCTGTCTCTGTATCTCTCTGTCTCTCTCTCTCTGTCTCTCTCTCTCTCTCTCTCTCTCTCTCTGTCTTTCTGTCTCTCTCTCTCTCTCTGTATTTAATACAGGGTCTATAGGGTCTCATCACACAGATCAGACTCACAGCGATCCTTCCTGTTTTCAATCTCCCAAGTGCTGGCATTATAGGCACTTGCCACCATGCCCAGTCTCACCTAGACTCAGTCAACGTCTCAGTGCTCTCCAGGGGTGGGGCCAGCATGATACACAGGGCATCAAACCCTGGTCTCTGTGTCTGGCTAAGCAGGAACTTTGATCTGCTGAGCTATCTGGCTATCCCAAGATGGCGGGCTCTTCATTGCATCTCTGGATCCCTGAGGCCTCTTTGGTGTGGCTCAGAATTTGTTAGAGCTGTGTTGCTGACTGGTTCTTCCTACCCTCTCATTACTTCCCCTATTCTATTGAAGAGAATCACATTTTCAGGATTCTCTCTACATTCTCCTAACCCATTGCCATATAAATGTTTTACATTCATACTCTCACATTTCTTTGTGCTTCCCAGTGGATGGAGAGAACAAAAGTGGTAATGAGGGTGGCCCAGTAACAGGTGGTAGAGGAAGGACCTGGAACTATCTCACTCAGCTCTCAGTCAGCAAAGAAGACACCATCCTGCGCAGAGCACAAGTTAGAGGCTCTGCTGCTAAATAGTGGTAGCTTGAGAAAGCATTTCAGTCTGGGGAATATCTTGTGGTGGTTTGAACAATAGAGTGGTTTTGAAGAACCAGGCTGATAGAAATGGCAGAACTGGCCTGTTAGGATTAAGCTGTGTTGCCCTCTTGCAGAGAGAGACAGAGAGAGAGAGTGTGAGAAACTCAAAGTTGTTCAACTAACTGGGAAATGCAAAGCCTCTTGGGTAGCTTATGAAGCGAAGTGTCCCTGATCCCCCAAATGGAAGAACAGCAATAGCTGCTGAGCAAAGTGAAGACAGATAGAGAGGGTGTCTTCCAGAGACATTTGCGTACTTATTATCAGAACATGGTCTGTTTTACTAAATTCAGTGTGATGCAGACCTGGAATCCTGAGACATAAGATGTGTCTAGAATCCTTAGAGCTTGAGGAAAATAGACGACCTTTTTCTAGAAGACTCATTAGGGGTTTATCTTCTTAAGATGACTAGTGTCCTCTTTAGAATCTCTTCCTCATGCCTTTCCTGGCTTGCAGGCTGACTAAGGTTAAAAGCCAGCATGTTTCAGTTGCTATTCCTGATAAGAAAGAATATAGACTGAAGGCATTACAAGATATAAACATAAACTATCAACTGGCTGAAGCTAGATACTGTGTGGAAACATTATCATCATGAAATACTGAAATATCTTTTGAAAGGCACACAGTTTTAAAGGTAAAATTTTGAAAGAATAGGGTAGCACCATTTTGGATAACATGCATACATTAAATCAGAAAGCTCCCTACAAGCCTCAGTAAGATCCTGGGACCAGGAACAAAGGAACTCAAGTAGGAGTGGCCTTATTTGTTATATTTCTCAGTGACTTGCTGGACTCTTTTGTGCTTCCTGTCCCTACAACTCTACATTTGCAGATTTGGAAATCTTAGTCTCCCAAGGAGGGACACAGAAGGCTTCCCAGTGGACGACAGTTGTCATCACCTATCAGTGCACTTTGGATCCGCATGTCTAGGGTCTTGCAAGCAAGAGTCACCATTATGGCAGAGGAGAACAACTGTGAGTGAGAAGTGGTGGAGATGCTTTTGTACTATGGGATGAGAAACAACATATGTGGCCCTCGGGTATTCTTGCGTGTCTCTGGCTATTCCCTTTCCCCACTGAACCCATGAATGGATAATATAGCAATAGTTGCTCAGTGTTCATAGTCCCAAGAAGTAAGTGTTGGATGGGTCTTGATAGCACACAAGCTATCCAGACCTTTTGAGATAATAGAAGGCATGAGGGAATTTAGAAGGGCAAGAGGATGAGGAAAATGAATGCCATGGCATACCGCAGCCTCATCTTCTAAGTTTCTTCTCAGAAGAGACAGTCTCACGGAGGATGTGGAGGAGCTATTTTCTGGACTGTCACGAAGAAGTATATCTGTACCACATGAGCAGTGGACTGTAGCACTGAGGAAATTCACTGCTGAGATGTGCCACAGGGAACGTACTTGAATGATTGGCCCTGCTGCTGTGTCCAAGTCATCGCCTATTACACATGCACCACTTCTAGTTGGTTGCTCCAAGTTCTAAGCCTGCATTCTAATCAGATGTAAGATATAACACACACATGCACACACACACACACACACACACACACACACACACAACAATGTGGCAAAAGACAGAACAATTTAGATATACATGTAACCAATAAGTACAGGACATATTTCATCCTCTCATAAATAAAAAAAAGACACAAAATAGAAAAAGAATGGAATCTTTCATGATTAAAGAAATTAACAGCAAAATGTTGCTGAGTGTGGTGGTACCCAGTTGCAATTGCAGTTGCTCAGGAGGCTGAGGTAGGAGATTGCAAATTTGAGATCATCCTGAGCAACTTAGAGACACTTAGTTCTAAGGACCAAAACCCTCTCACAGTATTTGAGATTCCCTGGATGCTAAGACCAAGATCTTCTCTGGGTAGCTGATACTTATTTTTAACAAAACAAACAAGAAGACTACTCAAGAAGAGGGGAACCACTGAAGTACCTCTTCAGGTAAGGCATTATGCTAATTTAAGAGAGCTATGTTAACTCCAGGAAGGTCTCCGCTCAGACGTGAACTACCTGAGACTATAGTCTTTATCTAGTTGAGGTTGGGGCCAAATGTCTTTAGCTATGACCTTGTCTTATCATTTAAGACTTCAGGGCTCTACCTGACATTACAGGCCTCAGTAGGGACCAGTGACTCCAAGGGGATCACTTATAATGAGCTCACAGCCCATCTCCAGACAAGGAGGCTAGTCCTGGGACAGACTCAAAATAAACACTGAAAGCCGGTTGGTTAATTTAAGTCCTGCCCAGAGCTGCTTTGTAGTAGTCTCCATCATTCAGTATCACAAAGAAGCAAACTCTTCTCTTTAAAAAAGAAAGGAAAAAAAAATATTGTTTTCCTACATTTTAGATTTACAAAAATAGTTGAAGTAACCCAGTGTTGGTGAGGATATTAGCATGTGAATGAGTTCATGTAATCATTATGTAAAGACTGTTAAAATACTACGGAAGAACAATTTCTATTATTTATTGAAATGTTCAATGGCATTTCCTTTGACTTGGTATTCATATGGGTAAGACATGTTCGTAGTCACATAAGTACAAAGACCTCGATCTGTATCATTGTTCCTAATCGTATTAGTGAATGCTAATACTGATTCCATTTGTTCTACGTGTCACACGCTGTTCTAAATACTTTACATACACTAGTGTACTTAATCTCCACAATCCCATGATATAGGTAATTTGCATTTCCTTTAACAGTGAAGAAAGCGAAGCGCAGATAAACTCACTTCTCCAAGTTTCTCTTCACTGGGTAGCGGTAGAGATGGAATTGAACCAGATATGCTGGTTCCATGGCTCAACCTCTAGAACACTTGTGCGTTGCAATATAATACCTAAAAAAAAGCCTGAGGTATAGATTCACAATTATTTAATCAGAACTAAAACTCAGTTTTTTGTTTTTTTTCTTTTTCTGGGACCGGGGCTCAAACTCACCACCTTGCACTTGCCAGGCAGGCACTTGTGCCATGGAGCTATCTCCCCAGCCCTCTAAAACTCAGTTCTGATAACTAAAAAATTTTCTTATACCACATATGGTAGAAAATCTTAACTAGCTATATTTCCTTATCTGACAGAAAAACTTGAGATAAACTTGTATCAAGTCATAGTTAATATTTAGTCAAACCTAAGAACATAGTAATTAATGTTTCACTCCAGAAATATTAATATGTTTGACCACAAGCGATATCACAAAGCTGAAGATACTTTTACTATGCAACATATGCCATACATATGGGTTGATAAAGTTGATATCTATGGAAAATTGAGTGAGAAGTGAGAAAGAGGCTTGAAGAAGGACTCATGTATTAATAATTTGTAGGCTTATATGGATTTTTTGAGCCACTCATAGATATAAGGGACATTGTAGTGGGAAATATTTGGCCATGACATGAGCTCAGTGTGATGTACCTTTGAGACATCATAGATTGAAACAGAAGCCAAGGGGAGCTCTTTGCTGAAGAATGAAATTTTTGTTTCTGAAGGGGGATGTGTGAAATTCTGCTAAAATATAAAATAATATAGGACTTAATTTATCCACTTGTAGTTACAGCAAACTTCAGTAAAACTATTTCTTTAACATGTACTAATATTCTTTACAATGTTGCTGGTAGAATTCTGGATTGACAAATGAGTATTAGAAAGGAAATTTGAATTAAAAATATATGTGATGCTTTCAAGAGATTTGTCTTTTAAGAGGAGAGAGGGAAAGTGGTATCTGGAGGAGGCTGTGAGGCTAGAGAGAATAGTCAGGCTTCAGCATGGTTAGGAATATCATCAAAAAGCATAGTCAATACATAGGCTTTCTGAGAAAATAGGGTAGGATAGAATCTAGAATGCTGATGTAGGGTGGGGCTTAGACAGAGGAGGAACCCGTATGTGCTTGCCGAGGGCGAGAGCAAAGACAGCATATGGCGCACGGTGTAGACACATCTCCATGTTTTGATTCAAGCAGATGAACAGATCCCATCAGATAGTTTCTCATCTTTGTGTCACATCTGTGGGCCACACTCAGAAGTGTCACTAGACAAGAGATTTGAAATGTCTCTGCTCAATACAGCATATCATTAAAAAAGATCACCAGGATATTGCCACAGCCTGATAAGAATCTCTTGAGATGAGAATTAGGAATTTAATTTGCTACCAAATCACAACACCTTCTTCAGCAGGACTTTCTCCAAGCAAGGGTGTCAGCCTTAGAAATCATGCCAGAAGACAGTGCTGCGTTCCTTTAGCAGATTTGTCTCTATTTAATTAAGGAATTCTGGCTGCAGGCTTCCATGAAATTATAGTTGCTCATTTCTGAAAAATCATTTAGCAAATATTCCAAAATGAAAATTAGAGCATAGAATTTATATTTTTACTTATTCTCATTGTTTTGAGACAGGTTCTTGCTACATAGCTCAGGCAGGCCTTGAACTCATTGTCCTCTTGCCTCAGCATGTTGAATGCCTGGATTACAAGCAAAAACCTTGATCTTAGAAGTCAGGTAACCCTGAATACAAGCTGGGGAGTTACTTAACTGAGTTTCTTTAGGCTTATTAGTTTAATCAGCTAATTAGCTTCTACTGCATCAGATGGATTAATTTATGGAAAACAGTTGAAGGAGTGCTAGCACATAACAAATGCTCAAAAGATGTGAGATTCTTCCCAGAGCCACAAGGAGAATAGAGGAAGGAACTTATAAAATTCAGCTTCAGAGGTTAGGCTTTTAAATATCATGCAGCACTGCTCAGATAACTCAAATGTTAGCTGTAATTTTTAAAATTTATGAATGCCATCTAGAGAAGTATGACTTTTTGAAGTATGCTCTCATTTGTTGTTTGTTCACTAAAAGTCAATAAAGAACAAGTACTTCATAAAACATGCTCTCGCAAGACTGTCCTTGGGTGATGTAGTGGATTGACTTTTTTTAATATGCTACGTCTAGATCCCACTCAACACAGTGGCATTTATATCCCAGCAGATATGATTGTTGCAGTACAGAGCAGAATCTCTTATGAAAGCAAAGAGGCCGTTCAAGTGAGGAGGAATTGGTCCACAATAGAAATAGGAGCGCTTTGTACCTTTCAAGTTAAGTGATTTTAAAATCAAAGTTTTAAGACTCTAATGCAAAATCTATAAAATGATGAGATGTTTTCACTTCAATTATGCCATTTTTCTTTGTTGGACTAGGGATAGCACAATGTAGCTATCCCTATTGAGTTCTCCCTAACTCCCTGTGGTATATATTGTAAATAATGAAGAATAATAGTTAAAGAATTAAGGAAAAATAAACACTGACTTTTGGGTGTTTCAGGTAAGGTCAACTCAAAAGTGAAAATGTCTACAAGAAAAAAAAATGCTAATAGCAAATAGAACACTAAACAGGAAATATTCTACCAAAAATTACTTCTAGAATAGTAACAAAGCTATCAGACAGGCTAAATGCACTAAGCTACTTTTTTTTATCTTATGTTTTATATTTCTGCAAAAGTTAAGGTCCTACTTAGCAGCTTTTGTTAAATTCAGGAAACATTTTCCATTAATCCAACATAACTTGGTTTGCAACAGACTACTGTTTCACACCTTCGAAATTCACTCGGATTGAAATTCTTCCATCATGATGTCATACAGATGATGTTAACCTGGGTCCAAAATGAAATTCCACACTTGCCTCATCCCAACCTGCTCTTCTCTACTTTAACTGGCAAAGACTCAATACTTCACTCATGCCTCCTCTCAAGCCTTACCTGTACTTTTTCCTGTGCTTCCTTCAATACCTTACTGGTCTGGGTACCTTCTTTTCTGACCTTGCCTTTTCTCTCTTCACTGTCAGAACCTTACCCTGACCCCTCAGCATTCTGGCTTCTGCTATTGCCATGGGCATGAGCTAGGCTCAGTTCCTTTGCAACTCAGATGACAACACTTCCCTCTGGGGTCACTCCAGCCATTGTCCCTTGGCCTGCAGGACTGATACATGGGCACCATGCATTGCCTGATCTGGCCCCACATCCTGCAGGACTCTTCCACCTCATCTTGTTTATCTTTTGCACCCTAAGGTCTAGCAATACTCAACTCTCTGCAGGTCTTCCAAGGCAGCACTTTGCACTGGGAAGTTGTCAGAGAGCAGGTGCTTGGTCTTCTGTAGAGAACGCTGCACTGTCTGCTCTTAGCTTCCCGATGTGTAGCTCCTCTATGGGCAGAATCTTTCTTCAGGGCAATGCCATCCACGAAGACTTGCTGGAGTTCCTATAATTCCTTTACGCCCCACTTACTTCATCCATATAGGTGCCACTTAAAGCGTGTTGCTGCTTTGTGCTCATTTGTAGAAGTATTTATCAAAAATCATTGTAATTATTAGTTTGAGTTTCCTGTCTGCTAAATATTTAATTCATTTTCTTTGCTTAATGTCTTCTACACTGCATTTTGTGGAGTGAATTCTTCATACTTATTTGTTAAACTCAATATCAGATTGCGTGTATTGGGATATTGAAAATACTGTCACACTTTTAAAGATTCAAAAAAATTTCATTTTGAACACCAGAGACTCTTGAATACTATTTGTGAATGTAAACCATTTGTTCATTGACTAGCTGACTGAACGAGAAGCGTAAAGTGCCAAGAATGCTCACCTATTGGGGCTACTTGCATTGTGTTTTCCCACTTTTTTCAGTTTTCTTCTTTGTATAATTTTAGTTGCTTTCTCCCTAATATCACAAGCTTCTTACAGAGTGTTTTCTCCAGTTTTTTTCTGTTTCAAAGTTCCTATAATTTAGTAACGTTACTAGTTAATCTTGGACCTTTTAACTGGATTCACATATTTCCCTGTAATTTAATTGCCTGTGTTTCAAACCATGATAGTGAATGATAAAACATGGGGTTCTTGGAATTCCCAGGAATAATTCACTCTGTCTTTCTCAAAACAATCTTCTATAGGCACCTACCTAACACTGTTGGTATTCTAAGTTTATGCCTTAGTCATTTTTGAATGAAATATATCCTTTATTTGTCAAAGTGTACTGTGAACTTGACTTATAGAAAATGTGTTCTCTACCAACATTATAAAGATTATGATTATTTTCGTCAGAAAGTGTTACATGAATGAACATTTCAGATTGAAACATTAACTATTCTCTGAAAAATGTGATACGTTCAACACTTTAGAGAATCTCATTATTTGACTTAGAGTCTACTGTCAGTTATAATTTCTTTATTTTTATTTTACTCCATTTTTCATAATGCATGCTTACATGTTCATAAATGTGTTTCCTTAGGGTGCTATTCTTTATTTTATTATCTATAAAATATTAAATATACAATAACTGGCGAAATAGCTTAGAGGATTAAGCACCTGCTGAAGCAAGCTCAGGAACTTGGGTTCGATTTCTGGCACCACACCACACACTGCTCCCCGCCACTCCAGCTGGCCACTGAGACCAGGCGTGGTGGTGCACACCTGTAATCCTAGTCCTGGGGAGGCCAAGACAGAAGGATCACTATCAGTCTGCACTGAGTAGCAATGCCCTGTACCAAACAGATATAAAAAAGAAAAATTAATATACAGTGTACCTTTAGCATTGGAGTAGTGTTCATTTCATATCAAGGATTTCAATCCAATGGTTTGTAGGCTTTTCCACTTTGAGCTTAATCTCGGTCATGATTCCTTTCAAAACCCTCCTCCCCCTCACAAAGACTAGGATTAGAAGCACAGTTTTTATTGAATGTTATGGAGAAGAAGAGTTTTCTCTAACATTTGGTGCTGTGCCCAGTATGTGGAAAGACTGCAGTTCATGAAAATCTACATTGTTATTACTGTCACAACACCAATAATTTCAAAGAAGAACAACCTTTAATTTAAAAATAAAAGTGAATCAGCATAAAAGATGTTCCTGCTACCAGGAATCTTGTACATCAGAGTACTTTTAAAACAACATTTGATGCTGAGAGTTATGGAATTCTGGGTTCAGAAGAAAAGATAAAAGAGAAGCAACATTTTTGAGGTACTTTTAGTATAAACCTAGACAAAATTTCAGTCTTGTACCATCTAGAATTACTTTTAAGTATAACAAAAATAATTTTCCTTCATGATCCATACTTACTATTATGGACTGAACTGAGATTTTTTTCTGGTGACTTTATTAATCACTGTAAAAGGATCTTATGGAGATTTTCATTGCTTGTAGTCCCCTTACACTGAAAAGTATATGAGTTTGGTGATTATGGCGGAATTATTTAGCATTTTGTGTTTTTGTTGGGTTTTGAAGCAGAGCTTTGCTGTGTAGTCCAGACTGGCCTGGGCTATAGAGCCTAGGATGGCCTTTAACTCTTTTTTTTTTTTCATACCAGGGATTGAACTCAGGACCTTGTACTTTCCAGGCAGGCATTTATGCTGCTGAGCTATCACACCTTCCCTGGCCTTTAACTCATGATTCTATCTCAGCCCCTCAAGTACTGAGATTTTTAGGGTTCTACAATACAACTGGTATTATGGGATTGTGGAGAAATATTTATGTATTCATCCCAGCTAGTGAGTTGTACCTTTTCTAAACTAATAATAGAAACACTTACTATCTAGACAGACTTGAAATACAGCATCCAACCTATAGGTTTCTATTAATTCTAGAAAAGTTTATGTTAAGAATGAGGAATGAAACTTTTTTCTAAATATAATTTCACTAAATCCTCTTTCCAATGCCTACAGTATTGACTGACACTAGTAATAACCTCCTAATTGAGGAATACTCAAGGGTTTGTGTTGTTTGTTATGATAACCTTCATATTTTTCTTTCTGTAACCATTTATGACCTCATTTTTCCTTGTGCATTAAATATGGTTCCCCGAGTGTACTACTGGCCCTTTAATTTTTTTTTTTTTTTTGTGTGTGTGTGTGTGTGCACATTTCCTCCAAGTGATCATTGCACCTTGAATTCTATAGCTTAAGCTTTTTAAAAACTATATAAGGAGTATTTTATAGATTCCTAAATGTATTCTTTTATGAAAAAGTATTAAGACTTTCTATATCTGTGCTAGGTGATGGAAAAATAAAAATGAGAAAGATATAGTTCCTGATTATTATTATCTAAGTACTTCAACAGAAACAAAGATAAAGAAACAAACACTGCTCCACAATGTTTTATAAGAGCTAGATTAGGAGTGCACAATCATTACAGAATGGAAAGAAGGCAGGAGTCACCACTTTCCTTTTCTTTCTCTTAAGCGCCAATCAGAATGGACCAGCAGCCAATTTCTAATCCAGGCAAGAATTCCCAGTGCCCTATTGGTCCCTTATACCTACAAGTTCCTAAGAAATGCATCTTGTGCTTTATATCTTCTTTTGAAAAATCTAATCGAAGCAAGAATCACTGATAGTATCAAGTTAAAAAAATTGTAATGACTTAAAGAAGATACCAGAGTCCTAAAGTTTTTTTTTTTGTTTTTTTTTTTTAAATTTATGTTGAAAGAAACTTTTTTAGTAGGGTCAAGGTACTAAGCATCAAACCCATGGAGTACTGAGATGCATCTCCAGCACTTTTCATCTTTAAATTTTGAGACAGGGTCTTGCTAACTAGCCCTGAGTGGGCTGTAAGTTGCTATATTCCTGCATTATTCCTGCATTAACCTCCAGAACAGCTGGCACTGCGGGCACGTGCCACCATGTTGGCAAACTTCTTAGTATGTGTCTGTTATGGTACGCATGTGCGTACAGGAACATTTAGAGGGTGCAGAAGGTTGGTGTTTCAACTACAAGTGTGGGAAGATGGTAAAATTGTCTGACATTTAAATATCAAATTTAATGTTATGATAGCATACTAGCCTTTTAGTCACTGGAACAAAATAGCTGACACCTGTAGTTTAAATAAGGAAAGGTATGCTAATTAGGGTGGAACTTCAACTTGACTGGCTTTGGGATCTGCCCTGGGGATGAGCAGTGTGTACTTCTAGGTGTGTGTTACTTGGGTCCACTCTGTAGCTCTGCCCTGGCTTTCTTTCCAGTCTCCATTAGTTAAGCATTTTTGTCTGCTGTGGCTTTGGCCTTGGTGTCCCTGCCTTGAAGTCTTGGAGCCAGTTGATCATGGACTAAGACTATGACCAAATCAGATTCCTCCTCTTTCAGTTTTTAGTGGTGGGTGTTGTATCTAAGAGATATGATAGCCAATGAATAATAATCAACAATTAATAAATAATTGATAATTAACTAATTAATGATGAAAGCTTTAGTTGGTTCATTCGCAGGCAATTGCTCCAAGTCAGAAATAGCATGGCAGAGGACCCGATGGAGGAAAACCGCCCCACCTATGGCAGGCGGGAAGTAGAGTAGAAGGAACCTGGGACCAGAATGCACATGTCCACATCATCCTCAGCAAACCACCATCTCCACCTGGGCTCCACATCCTGACAGCACTCTGAGTTATGAACTCACCAGAGGACCAATCTATTTCTGCCTACGGCACCTCCAGGATCCAAATACCCAAAATGCCCAGGCCCAACTTCTGAATACGAGTCTTTCAAGGCACCTTTTAGGTCTGTACCATAACAGCTTGACTGGGAACTTCCACGAGAGAAGAAAATCAAAGGAAAAGAGTTGGTTGCTAAATATTCAAGGCAGTGACTCAAGAGTTCAAGGACAATTTTCCCCTTAGGGAAATCTGCAAACTGTTTCCCCCTAACATCCTATTTTGCTATTTTGCCTTTTACTTTTTAAATTAACCTTTTTTGCCTTTAACATTTATGTTGCTTCCCATTAAACTTAGAAATATAATTTCATTTCTAATTCTAATACTGATTTTTACACTTTTCTTCAAGAAATTAATGATTATCATTCATTATAATCCTTGATTTTTGATCACTTCTTTCTATATATTTTTCTTTTCTCTGTTTGAATTGTGTGTTTCATAGTTACTTATAGTATTTTATGGATCTTCCTTCCTGAGTTTTCTAAATGTCAAATATTTTTACTTCAGCTGGACTGAACTATTCTTCCAACTCTGGAGTTAATTCTTTATAAATACTGGAATGTAATGTGCATATTTATCATGGGTTTTCCCCATTTCTCCTGTCTCGGCTCTCACTTCTGCCACTTCGCAGACTGTGATGGACCCTTTCCCAAGCCTGCCATGCCCCCAGCTCTGGAGCGAGTGGGTCTTGCATTGCCTCAGCAAAATGCGACATTGCCCGTCTGTTCACAAGTCACGTGGTTGGTTGTCTCAGGACAAATCACTGACTGCTTTCAATTTCTTTGTATGGTTGGCCTGCAGAGATAGTGGCTGCTTTGTTTTTATTCAATTAGTGAATTCCAACCCAAGTTCTTATTCCTATCAGTGGTGTGACTCTCATTTCCACCTCACATGGAAATTTTCATTTCATGTTACCTCCATTTGGATTAAATCTAACCGGAAAGGTAAGACAATAATGGTTAATGGAAACACGTGATCTTCTACCTGTTAAATAAAAATAGCATGATTTTTAAATTTTGCATTCAATTTATTTTTTATTTTTTTTGGCTCCGTGTCTCACTATGCAGCTCAGACTTGTAGTGATCCTCCAATTTTCAATCTCCCTAATGCTGGGATTACAGGTGTACGTCACCACGCCTGGATTCCATCGCCAGCTCAATGTGCCTGGAAGTCGGTTCAGTGTGACACGTGGTGCCATGGGCATAACAACTACTATGAAGACAACAATATGTAATATATTAATTATTATAGCTGTCCTACTCAACTGTTTTGAAACTGTATCATTGTTATTTCTTTCTCATTAAAATTAATAGAATGTTTTTACAAAAGTAAAAAGAATTTCACTAAACAAACACTAAAATAAAATAAAAATAGATAAATTTTAATTACATCAAATTATAATATTTCTATTAAAAAGGGGTATAATGACAAAGTTTATAAATAGGTGTCACAATGACAGAAGTGTTGTAATACATAAATTTACCAAGCTTTTAAGATTTCTTTTGCATTTAAAAAATATCCTTTTTTGGGCTGGGGAGATAGCTCTGTAGAATAAGTGCTTGCTTGGCAAACGCAAGTATCTGGTTCAATCCCTGGTT
>PVKN010017112.1:0-17497 GCA_004027915.1 Capromys pilorides | reverse complement strand
GGCTGGCATCGTGGCAGCTTTGCCCTACCACGTTCCCCTGCCTCACATCCTGGCCAGCACCGGACTGTTCAGCCTGCTGCCCTTCCCGCTTTGAGATAAGCTGTCTCTGTGCTGGCCAGTGGCTTGGCCATCTTCCCAGGAGACAGGGACTCCCTGGCCTGTGTTCCTTCATCTTGTGGTCCCTGGGGACCTTGAGGACGTCTTTGGCCTGGGTGGGTTGTGGTTTTGAGGAGCACCCTGCAGCATATGGGATCTGATGAAGCCCAGCCTTGGGATGGGGCAGCAGAGTACCCTGGGGGCTTCTCAGAAGGTCCTGGAACAGCTGCCCTTGTCCCCTGTGGTTCTGCTGGGGTTGTGCTTCCTGCTGCATGTTAAATATAGCCAGCGGGTTTGCACTGAGCAGAGTTCTAGAGTCTGAGAGACTTTGATCCACTCAGGCTACATCTCACACCAGCTGTGTGACTTTGGACTTGGTTTAGCTGTCATAAGACTCAGTTTCCTCATCAGAAGTGGGGGAGGTGGGGCAGGGTGGGAGGGGGCACCTGTTTCCCAGACTCCTGATGACTTGGTGAAAGAACTCAGTGCAAGCACACAGTGCCCGAGTTGTGGCTTCCCGGTGCAGCCTGAGGCCGATGTAGTGTGGTCCATGGGACGTGAACCACGCTTGGCTTGGAGGAGGAGAAAAAGATGTCATGATTTCCAGTTTGGAGCTTACAGATTTGGTTAGCACCTGGCCTGTGGATTTAAAGAGGCCGAGAAAGGGGCAGAACACCCTACCTTGGAGGGCGATGTGTGCGTAGCCCAGGCCCTGGGCCCCTCAGATCAGCGTGCAGGGCTGCTGTCTTCCTGTCTCGGCGCTCACGGTGGGCACGTGATCTGTGGACATCTCCTGGCTGCCTGCTTGCAGGGGCTTGTGGCTGAGGCCTCATTCCAGGCCAGTGTCCAGCTGCTGCCTTTGCTGTGTGCCGGCCCCCTGTGCGCTCCGTGCGCATCTGCTTGTGCCTACAGGTGCCCATTAGCTTTCAAGTTGACGTTTGTATTTACACGTTTCAGGATTGGTGCGCGTGGGAATCATAATTGAGCATTTTGACCCATGTGTGCGCTTTCTCATGTCTGCCTTGGTGTCTGCCCCTCAGCCCTGTGGAGGAACCCTCTGGCATGTGTGTCCCTGTCCTGCTGGGGTGTGGACATTGCCCAGGACTCAGGCAGCCACCAGCTGAAGACATCCTGAGTGGAAGCCCCTGGCCCTGCAGGCTGCAGCCCGGGCACCCGCCTTGCCATGGCATTCCGGCGCACAGAGGGCGTGTCCATGATCCAGGCACTGGCCATGACCGTGGCTGAGATTCCTGTGTTCCTGTACACCACCTTCGGGCAGGTGAGGACTGGGCTGGGTGGACGTCCTGCCCTTCCCCCTCTGCCGCATGAAGCCCTGAGCAGCTCAGCCTGGGGTCCCCTGCAGCCTAGAAAGCAGGGGCCCCTTCCCTACTGCCCCAAGCATCTCAGCAGACCCCCAACTTCCTTCAGCTCTCTTCTGGGCAAAGCTTCCACCCCAGGGCCCCCAGGGCAGCGGGTGGGGCAGTAGGGAGCTTCAGACGGAGCAGCCTCGTTGAGTGGATGTCACTGGATTTGAGTTCTGCATCTCTGTCACAACGAGTGTGTGTCCTCATCTCAGTTTCCTCACCTGAAAAGTGACAGGGCTTCAGCAAGTACCCAGGCCAGGTTCTGGTGCGGAGCCTGGCGCATCAATGTGCCTGCTGGCCCCAGACCGCCCCTGGCATGGCCTCCCATCGTCATCTCCACGTGCTGTTCACCTTGCGGAGGCTAAGGGCAGGTCCGGTCCCGTCAGGGGGCACTGTCTCCTCTGTCTGCAGCCAGTGCTCCTGGGACGGCTCTCCCAGGGGCGACATAACCCGGGCACCTCTCCCCTGCAGTCTGCATTCTCGCAGCTACGCCTGACGCCAGGCCTGCGGAAAGTCCTCTTTGCCACGGCCCTGGGCACCGTGGCCCTGGCCCTGGCTGCCCACCAGCTGAAGAGGCGCCGGCGGCGAAGGAAGCAGGCAGGGCCCGAGGTGGGAGGTGAGCAGCTGGGCACGGTGCCCCTGCCCTTCATCCTGGCCCGGAAGGTGCCATCTGTGAAGAAAGGTAGGGCAGGGCCACTGTGGGCTGCGGGGTCTCGGGCTGCGGGGTCTCTGGCTGGTGCCTTCCATCCCACAGCTCCCCTCAGTGTGTGGCGGGGCCACAGGCGGCCGCTTGTCACTGGAGGTGGGTGGCATGGTGGCATACGTGGTCGGTGGCACTGGTTCTGCAGGGGCCCAGATCAAAGCCCTCGGAGAGCATGAGGCGCAGAGGGGCTGTGGACCAGCCCCCAGGGTAAAGGTTTTTCTTTTGTTTTTCTAGTTCTGGGCTTGGAACCCAGAGTCTTTGCCCTGAGCAAAGTCTCCAGCCTGGTGTGTTTTTGGTTTTTGTTTGAGACCTGGTCTCCCCGAGTTGGCCAGCCTAGACTTCCATGCGCAGTCCTCCTGCCTCAGCCTCCTGGAGTGCTGGGATGAGGTGTGCGCCACTGTCTGGATCATTTCTGAACTTTGACGCACACCGAGTCACATCATGAGGTCGCTGGTGTATCCCCCAGTCTCCTGCTCTCCCTGTGTCATCACTCTGCCTCTGCTCCCAGCCCAGGCAGCGCAAGCCTGCCTGATGGTTTTAGAAGCCTTTTGTTGCCCCCTTCCTCCTGTGCCACTGCTCCGCCACACCTGAGTATCGTCCTGGTCCCCTCCCAGGCAGGGAGTTCTCCTAGATGCTCATCTTAGGAGAAACCTGTTTTAAGAAGCAGGTCTCAGCTGGGCGTGGTGGCACGTACCTGTCATCCCAGCACTCAGGAGGCTGAGGAGGGGGTTGCAAGTTCCAGGCCAGCCTGTGCTGCACTGTGAGACCTCATCTCAAAAAGCCAAAGCCAAAAACTGAAACAAACCAGAAGCCAGTCCCTTAGGAACATGAGTTTTATTTCTGAGCTGTCATTAAGAAAGGGAACTTTGGGGCTGGGGAGATAGCTCAGGGGCACAAGTGCCTGCCTGGCAAGTGCAAGGTCCTGAGTTTGACCCCCAGTTCCACAAAAAAAAAAAAAAAAAAAAATAGGAGCTTTATCTTTATAGTTGGAAAAAGAAGCTTTAGGCCCCGAGACATATTCTGGAGGGTGGCCTCATCAGCTTACCTCGCAGGAGTCCCAGCCGGCAGCCTGATGCCCCGCTCGCCCTGGCCTTGTGCCCACGTGAGCCACTGTGCCACTGTGCTCTCATTTCACCTGTTCTGTTTACTTCTCCTTTACCAGGGCCTTGTGATGCCAAGCCTGGCTCTCCCCGAGCCACGCCTCAGCCCCGACTTTTGTCACCTAAGAAAACTCTTCTTGGCGTTTTGAGACAGGCTCTCTCATTGTGCAGCCCAGGTTGGGTTTGAACTCAAGGCAGCCCTCCCGCCTCAGCCTCCTGAGTGCTGGGATTACATCTGTATTTTTCACTTTGGACAGGCTCTCTCAAAGTTTCTAAATTGCTTAGATCAGGCTCATATTTATAATCCTCTGCTTCAGCTTTCCAGTTGTATAATTTTATTTTATTTTTATTTTTTATTTTTTTTTTGGTGGGACCAGGGTTCAACCTCATGACCTTGCACTTGCCAGGCAAGCACTTGTGCCACTGAGCTATCTCCCCAGCCCCTCCAGTTGTATAATTTTAAATTTAAAAGTTGTCTTGGCAGGAGATGTGTGGTTTTCTTTTTTCTTATTTATTTATATTTTAGAGAAGGGTCTACAGGGTGTTCAGGGTCTCACTGCTAGATGGGACTCATAGTGATCCACCTGTTTATAGCCTCCCAAGAACTTGGATTATAGGCATGCGCCACCATGCCCAGTCTCAATTGCCATCTCAGCATGCCCCGGGGTGGGGCCTGTACAACAGGCCTGGGGATCGAACCTCAGGCTCCTGTACCTGTTTGCAGGCACTTTAATCTGCTGAGCTATTAGCTGGCCCAGTCTTGGCCAGAGAGATAGCTCAGCAGTATAAGTGCTTGCCTGACAAGCACAAGGTCACAAGTTTGATCCCTGGTACCGCATGCGGTGCTGGCCCTCAAACCAGGTGTATTGGTGCGTGCCTGTAATCCCATTGCTGTAGAGGCTGAGACAGGAGGATCAGTACAAGTCCCAACTGTGAGTCCAAACTCAGTAGCAAGACCTAGATCAAAGATAAATAAATTGGGGCTAGGGAGATAGCGCAGTAGAGTAAGCACTTGCAAGTACAAGGGCCTGAGTTCAATCCCCGGTTCCGCAAAAATAGAGAGAGAGAGAGAGAGAGAGAGAGAGAGAGAGATTGAAGTTGTCCTAATCCCCGTTGAAAAGAGGAGCCGTCACAGTCAATCAGCAGCACAGCAGAACTGAGGAGGCGGGAGGCGGGAGGCGGCCGCGCCGCTTGTCAGTGCCTCCGCCAGGTCTGGGCTGCTCCTCTGGGCCTGGCCCTGTCCCGGGTGGTCGCAGTGGCAGCGAGTGGGACAGCTGGAGGGCCGTGCTCACGTGGACTCGGGGGCAGCCCGCGTTCCCAGGTAAGCGGGGGCAGCTGGGTGACGGGCTGTCTGTCCGCAGGCTACTCCAGCCGAAGGGTGCAGAGCCCCAGCAGCAAGAGCAATGACACGCTCAGCGGCATCTCCTCCATTGAGCCCAGCAAGCGCTCAGGCTCCTCCCACAGCCTGGCCTCGGTGAGCGGTGGGGCGGCGGGGGCGGAGGGTGCATGCGTGGGGCAGGTACTGCTGTGGAGTCACGGGGACTAGCAGGGAGGGCGGCGGCCAGGTGCGTGGGTGACAGGCCTGGCACCTGTGGGTTCTCTCTGTCACCCTGGTCTGACCAGCAGAACAAGGGCTGGTGTACCAGGCAGGACAGGCCTCGGACAGGTGGCCCTGGAAGCTGCCACCCCAGCGCGGGACGGGAGTCTCTGTGTGTTTCCTCCTGGGTCAGTGATCCAGACCTCGGGGAGGGCATGGGGCTGTGGCTCGTGGGCTGGCACGGAGGCTGCAGTGCCTCATCCTTGTCTTTGCCCGTGGTCTCCAGATGATGGCGGTGAACTCATCCAGCCCCACGGCCGCATGCTCCGGGCCTTGGGAAGCCCGAGGGACGGAGGAGTCCGTGCCCGCCACTGACGGCAGTGCCGAGAGCCTGTATGTGCAAGGTGCGGTGGGCCCCGCCCCGCCCCGCCCCGCCCCCGCCAGTACCTTCTGGGACTGATGGGAACAGCTCCGCAAATGGACGGCCCTGGCCAAACCCGTGCCGTGCTGTGCCTGCTTGGCAGGGCGGCAGGGCTGGACCGTCCTTCTCCCCTCCTGTGCCCAGGCATGGAGCTGTTCGAGGAGGCGTTGCAGAAGTGGGAGCAGGCGCTGAGTGTGGGCCAGCGCGGGGACAACAGCAGCACCCCCACGCCTGCGGACAGCCTGCGGCACCCGGAGACAGCCTCTGAGGCCCTGTCAGAGGTGGGGCTCCACTCCACTCTCCTGGCTCCCAGCGCTGTGGGAAGCTAGCGAGCAGAATGGGGGCAGGCTCCCCATCCACCTTGCTTATTTCTCTTTCTTGGTCTTTTAGAGACAGGGTCTCCCCATGTAGTTCATAGGGGCTCACTATGGCCTTGGGCTCACTATGCACCCAGGCCAGCCTTGAAGTCGAGGCGTCCAGAGCGCTGGGTGACACGCATGTACCCCGCACGCGGCTCTGCCTTCTGCTAGCAGGCTGCTTCCTTTCTGGACTACGTGTTCCCATCCACGTGGGTGGTGCTTAGCTCAGATAAAATAGCATGGCCCCCCTGGGCTTCAGGATTGCTCAGCTGTGGACCCACGCGACGGTGAGACCCTCCATCCCTGCACAAGAAGGGACGGCGCACGGGCGCTGGCAGAGCCGGCCCGAAGCGGCCTCTGCCCATGGCGACTGGAGGGCGCGGCCTTTGGTTTTTTCTTCATACACTTTTTTCTGGATGCTGTCCAAGTTTCCTACAGCGAGCATTTATTGTATCAGTTAAAAAAAAAAAAAACAAAATAAACATAAAAGGCTAAAAGTAAATTATCTTTTTTTTTTTTTGGAGATAGTCTCACTGTGTAATCCAGGCTGACCTTGATCTCACTCTGTACTCCAGCTGGCCTTGAACCCACAGCAGTCCTCTTGCTTTGGCCTCCCGAGTGGTGGGATTACAAGCGTGCACCACCACGCTGGCTCCTCTGCTCAATTTGTATAATTCTGAGCACATGGCTAAGGCAAGGGCTTGCACAGGTGGCAGTCCTGCGGGTTGCTTTGGTTTTCCTCAACCACCTGGAATAATCTTTTGTGACCTCCCAAGCAGTTTTGAAAAGCTTTTATGCTTGAAGCATGCGCTCGAGGGCTGGCTGCTCAGGGGCGGGGCACTTGCCTGGCAGGTGGGAGCCCTGCCTTCCACCCCCAGAACCAAGAGGTAAAAACAAACAAGAAAGCACACTTACATACCACCACCCCGACGTCTATGACTGCAGAGACGGACAGCGCTGGACAGCGCTGGTGACATGCGGAAGGCTGCAGCCCTCGCTCCCTGCGGTGGGCGTGCGAGATGGTGCGACCACTCAGGGAAGCCGTTCAGCAGTTCCTAGAAAGGACGAACGGAAGCGGGGTGGTGCGCACACGTAACCCCAGCACTCTGGGAGGCTGAGGCAGGAGGACTGCAGGTTCCAGCCCAGCCTGGGAATTTAGCAACTGAGCAAGACCTTGTGTCAACATAAAAAAGTTTTCTAGGGCCAGCCTCGTAGCTCAGCTCACGAAAGCGCCTGCTTAGGCAGAGTGCAGTGGCCCCGCCGCCAGAGTGTGCTGAGATTAATTGAGAATGGGTGTGGTGGCGTGTGCCTGGAATCTCAGTGCTTGGGAGGCTGAAAACAGGAGAATCACTCTGAATCCAGTCAATGTAGTGAGACCCTGTAGACCCTGTCCTAAATACAGAGAAAATTTTAAAAAGTTTTCTAAAACAAGGCTGGAGGTGTAGCTCAGCACAAAGGCTCTGGGTTCAATCCCTAGTACTGGGGGTGGGAAAACAGGAAATGCCTTCAAGTGATCTTAGTACTGTGCCTCCGTAGCCGGAGTCGGAGCATTTCACTCTGCGGCCCACTCACAGTTTTACGTTTCTTTCTGGCAGCAGTGGCGGTGCTCCCGTGCGTGTGGTCCTGGCCCATCTAGTGAGGGACTGGCTGCAGATCCCGCTCCTGGCTTCTCGGGCCGTGCCGCTTGTCTCTGCGACAGTCCCAGCTGAGCTGTCTCTCTGGTTTCTTCCCCGCAGCCCGAGTCGCAGCGGCGCGAGTTTGCAGAGAAGCTAGAGCTGCTGCTGCACCGCGCCTACCACCTGCAGGAGGAGTTCGGGTCCACCTTCCCTGCCGACAGCATGCTGCTCGACCTGGGTGAGCCTGCGGCGGGAGGAGGCCCCGGGCCTTGGCGCTTGTGCCGCCTGGTGCCTTGTGGCACAGGAGGAGGTACTGAGCTATGGAGGGCAAGCTGGAGAGGAGCGCGAGGAGGCCCCTGAGCAGGCCTGGGTCCCTGCGTTGCCTTTGACTAATTGTACTCCTGTGGTCTGCACGTGGGAGGGTGGCATGGCTCATGGGGCCATGGCTCAGAACAGGCCTGGGGGTCACAGCTCTTTAGGTGCCCTGCAGAGGCAGCTGCAGGACATTCCAGAGCGTGAACCAAGGTGCCAGCCCCAGGAGAGCCTCCTGGTGTGGTCGGTCCTGGAGGGGTAGCCGAGGCCCACACCCTTCTGTGTGGCCTCTTGAGGTGAGGCCTACCAAGGCCCCTGCTGACTGGGCTTCCTGCGTGGTTGGTGGCTGGGCCCTCTGCTGATCCACTCCCTCCCCCTTTCCTACGTGGCCCAGAGGCCCAGACCCCTCTGCTCTGGAGGCAGAGAAGGGACGCTGGGTTGGAGGCGGTGGCCAGGGATGTGGCCTACGTGCAGCCTGGTCTTCAGCACTGACATCTGCACTGAGGGCAGTGGGGCTGTGGGAGGAGCCGAGGCCAGGAGCCCCGCTTCTCACAGAGCCCAGCCGCTAGGGCCAAGCGGGCCTGGCTCAGCCTGTGCGCTGCTCTTCCAGAGAGGACGCTCATGCTGCCCCTGACCGAGGGCTCCCTGCGCCTGCGGGCCGACGATGAGGACAGCTTGGCCTCTGAGGACTCCTTCTTCTCAGCTGCCGAGGTGACTTGGGCTGGTGCCTGGGCCAGGCGGCTGGTGGGAATTGAGGGCAGAGCACGGCAGAAGCCACGCGCTGCTTCCTGAGGACCCAGTGGCTTGGCTTGGCAGAGCGATCCCGGGGAGGCTGCAGCCCTGGGGCGACACCACAGGTCCTGGTGCTGTTGTAGGCCGCCAGGCCCAGACTTGACACTGGTCACCTGGCACCAGCATGTTGTCAGAGGTGTCTGCCTGGGCAGGAGGACAGCAGCCTGTGCCCTTGCAGGTAGGCAGGGTCTGAGTGACCCTGCAGGCAGCCCTGCCCGAGGGACGCTGCTCACCTCCTGCCTTGTATGTGCCCTGCCCAGCTCTTCGAGTCCCTGTCCAGACCTGCTGCCGCCTATGAGGAGGCCCTGCAGCTGGCCAAGGAGGGCAAGGTGCCCTGCCGAACCCTGCGGTGAGGGCACGTGGGGCGGGATGGGGCAGTGGGCAGGGGGCTGAGAAGCAGGAAGGGCAGATCTGGGGATCAGACTCTCCGTGACAAGCCGGGGTGTGGTGGCACACACCTACAGTCCCAGCACTCGGGAGGCTGAGGCAGCGGGACTGCTGCAAGTTCAAAGCTGGCCTGGACTGCAGAGGAGCTCAAGTCCACCCTGAACTATAGAGTGAGACCCTGTCACAAAGAGAAAAAAGAATCACAGTGACAAACGGAGAGTCGCGTAACGGTTCCTCCTGTCCCAAGTCCACGGGTTGCCCAGCCTGTACCATGGTCCCCAACCACATCCTGATGCAGCCCTTTGCAGCTGAGGCTAGGAACCCAGGCCACAGTAGGGCAGACCCAGCCATCTCCAGGTTCTGCCACTTTGTGGCACGTGGCCTGGATGGGGGTGGGGGGTGGGCTCGGCGTTTTCTCTGCTTCCTCGGCACTCTCAGCCTCTCTTCATGAACTTTCCCAAAGCTGTGAAACCTGGTTCGGTTTTCTGATCATGGCTTGCAGTTATAAGCACATTTAAGAAACCCATTGATGGGGTTGGCGAGATGGCTCAGTGGACTAAAGTGCCTGCTTAGGCAAGTGCAGGAACCACAGTTCAGTCCCCGGCAGCACATGCCGCGCCAGCCCCCACCCCGAAGGTGAACTGAGCCGGCCAGAGTCCTGATGTAGTGGGGCACCCCTATAATCCCAGTGCTGAGGAGGCTGAAAGCAGGAGGATCACTCAAGTCTGAGCTACACAGTGAGACCCTGCAACAACCAAATACATTTTTAAAAAAAAGTGCTAGTGCACAGCTGTAATTCTGATACTTTGGGATGGGCTGAGGAGATGGCTCAGCAGAATAAGTGCTTGCCTGGCAAGCTCAGGGTCCTGAGTTCAATCCCCCGTACCGAAGGGGGAAAAAAAAATCAATCACCTAATACTTTGGGAAGCTGAGGCAGGAAGACCTCAAGTTCAAGAGCAACCTGGTAACTTAGCAAGACCCCCATCTGAAAAACAAAACAAAGTCCAATGATCAAACATTGAAAGTGGAGATAGCTCAGCTCACTAAGCACCTGCCTGGATGGAGGGCTGCTGAGGTGCGCTGTGATGTTCCCTGCTTGCTGTCCCCGCAGGACCGAGCTGCTCGGCTGCTACAGCGACCAGGACTTCCTGGCCAAGCTGCACTGTATCCGACAGGCCTTCGAGGTGGGTGTGGCTTCCTGGGGTGCAGCCAGGAGGGGGATCTGGCAGGCTGGCCTCGCCCCGTCTGCTCTGCACAGGCCCTGCTGATGCCTGGTCCCCTGTGCTTTGATGTCTGCCCGCTGTCATTCTGTCCTCTCCTCCAGGAGCTTCTGGAGGACCCTGGGAACCAGCTTTTCTTCGGGGAGGTCGGCCGGCAGATGGTGACGGGGCTGATGGCCAAGGCCGAGAAGGTACCGGCGAGGGCCGTGCGTGGCTTCCCCGCCCCTGTGGGCCTGTCCCCCAGTTCATGTTCCCTGCCTGCTTTTTGCTGTTGGTTGAAAAAAAAAAAAGTAAATTAAGCATGGGAGCTTTGTCTTTGTAACGGCCATGGGACGTGGGAAGAGGGCTAGGGTTTTGTTGTTCTGTTTTCTTTCATTTTATGGGCCAGAGGCGCATTCTCACTGAGCTACGTTCTGAGCCCATTTTATTTTTTATTTTGAGACAGGGTCTTGCCAGTCACTAAGTTGTCCACCGTGGGCTGGAACTTGGAATCCTCCTGTCTCAGCCTCTTAGAGTGCTAGGATTACTGGCTTAGGCCACCGTGCCCTGCAGGTTGAGGTTTATTTCCCTGGTCAAGTTTTGAAAAACAGAGCTCTGTAGTGCTGTTTTATTTTGGGGTCCAACACAGTGCAGATGTACAAACTTCACCAGTTGTAAAATACAAGCCATGGGGGTGGCTGGTCATTGCCGGCGGGGGAGCCCACCTGGGGCCCCGTGGATGGTCCCGTGTCCCAAGCTGTGCGCTCTCCTGCTAGCCTGCAGCGTGGCAGTCACCTTCCCAGCACAGGCGTGGGGTGACTGTCACTGCTGCCTGGGCTGCCTGTGATCTGTCAGGGTTCCCCCGTGACCTGTGGGTGGCGCCTGCTTTTCGAGTAACAGGTCACTGCTCACCCTCCTCAGTCAGCCACCAAAGACAAGTTGCAGGCCAGCAGGCCTTGCCCCTGCCCTCCCTGCACGAGCCAGGCTTTCCCAGAATCGTGGCCCGTGAGGATTATAGCAGCCTTTTTTTTTTTTTTTTTTTTTTTTTTTAATGTACTGAGGATTAAACTCAGGACCTTGTGCTTGTCAGGCAGGCACTTACGCCGCTGAGCTACTTCCCCAGCCCCAATAGCAATTTTTTAATCTGTATTATTTAACCTGTTCCTTTCTGCTGGTTGCTTATGGATGAGGCTGTGTCATTTTTCATGCATAGTGCTGCATGCCTATAATCCCAGCACTCAGAGGCTGCGGCAGGAGGATTGTTACCTGGGCTACAAAGTAAGCTCAAGACCAGCCTAAACTGCTCAGTGAGACTTATCCCCAAATTTTTTTTTTTCAGGCTGGGGAGATAGCTCCGTGGCACAGGTGCCTGCCTGGCAAATGCAAGGTTGTGAGTCTGAACCCCGGTCCTGAAAAAAAAAAAAAAAAATTCATATTTACTCACCATTATTTACCATTCACCATTTGTTTTAATGGATTAGAGCAAAACTTTTGTTTGTTTATGTATTTAGTACAGGGTCTACAGGGTCTCACTACACAGATCAGACTCTAGTGATCCTCCAGTTTTTAGCCTCCCAAGTGCTGGGATTACAGGCGCGTGCCACTTTCAATGCGCCCTGGGGGCGGGGCCAGCACCACACCGGGGATCACACCTGATCCCCATTTTGGCAGCCGCTTTAATCCATGTTTGTTTTGAGATGGCCTGGAACTGTCAGAGGTCCTCTGCCCCAGCCGCCCAGGTGCTGGGACTGCAGGCGCAGCCACCATGCCTGGCCAGATGATTTTTAGGTGCTCCTTTGCCCTCATCCTCTGCCTGCCTGAGACCCTCCTGGTTCTGCTGCCAGGTGTGCAGCCCGCCCTAGTGCCTGCTCAGAGCAGACCTCGGCACTTTCTGTATTTGCAAGTGCAGACCTACTGCGTCAAATTGCATTCGTTGGCTTGGTTCAGTTTGTTTTTTGAGACAAGATCTCAGAATGCAGTGCAGGCTGGCCTCGAACTCACAGTGTCCTCCTGCCTCAGCCTCCCGAGTGCTGGGATTACTGGTGTGCGCCACTGCTCCTGGCAGCAAATTGCATTCCCAGGCCCTGCAGCAGCCGTAGCCACTGGGTGTCAAAGCATCGGTGCCCTGGGCTGAGCTTGTTACAGGGCTCTCCTCAGGAGCACAGGCCTAGAAGTTTAGGTGTACCCCCTGCTCTGAGGTGCACATGGGTGCTGTCCTTGTGAAGCGAGGCCAGGCTGGACATCCCCCCTCTCCCATGAGGCGCGCTGTGGGTGGCAGGACCCTGCCTGCTCTTGTTTTCCCACTGGCTGCTGCTCCCAGGAGCCCTAAAGTCCCAGCATCCCAGCCCGCCCCTGTGGGCTGTGCAGCCGGGGCTCCTGACCTCACCCTACCAGGACCAGCTGCGTGTACTTTTCCCGCAGAGCCCCAAGGGCTTCCTGGAGAGCTATGAGGAGATGCTGAGCTACGCCCTGCGGCCAGAGACCTGGGCCACCACGCGGCTGGAGCTGGAGGGCCGAGGGGTGAGTCGCTGAGCTGCAGCGAGAGCAGGATGTGAGAGGGTGGTGTGAGGTGCACTGCTCTGCTCTCGCCACAGCAGAGGGGACCTGTGCGACCCTGCGCAGCCCACCCCAGCTGTCCCCTCTGTACGGTGGTCCTGCAGGTGGTGTGCATGGGCTTCTTTGACATTGTGCTCGACTTCATCCTCATGGATGCCTTTGAGGACCTGGAGAACCCACCGTCCTCGGTGCTCGCCGTGCTGCGGAACCGCTGGCTGTCTGACAGCTTCAAGGAGACGGTAGGCCGCTGCCTGGCCCCTAGTTCCTGGGCCTTCCCCAGGGTCTGAGGCTGTCCCCTGGGGCTCATTCCAGGGCAACCCATTGCTGCCCTGGTGCTGTGAGACCCATGGGGCAGGTGTTGGCTGCCATCTGGGTCCACGCGGTCACTGCGGCTCCTGAGCTGGCTTTGGTGCTGCTGGTTGTTGACAAAGGTGTTAAACCTGAACCAGGAAGAATGAGCGGGGCGTGGTGGCACACACCTGTGATCCCAGGTCCCAGCACTTGGGAGGCTGAGGCAGGAGGATATCCTTGCGCTCAAGACCAGCCTAGGTTACCTAGTTCAGGGCCAGCCTGAACTGCACTGTGAGTCCCTGTCTCAAAAAAACAACAGGAGAAATGAAGATGACCCCCTAGAAGAGAAGCAGGGACCTAGGTAGAGCCCCATGGGGGCAGCTGTGCCCAGTGTGTCCAACCGGTTGGTCTGCAGCCCCCAGCACTGGCCAGCTGCGTCAGGGGACCAGGGAGGGTCCCAGCGAGGGTGACTCAGCCCCAGCCTCTGCTTGGGTGGGGCTGGCACTCCTGTCTGTTCTCAAAGGCCTGGGCCCCGCCCCCTCTGCTGTAGGCCCTGGCCACTGCCTGCTGGTCGGTCCTGAAAGCCAAGAGGCGGCTCCTGATGGTGAGCGAGCCCCGGGCCCTGGAGGACCAGGAGGTGGGGGCCCGACCCCCATCCGGTCCCTGCACCCCTGGTCTTTATCATTCCCATACTGCTGCCCACTCTGCGATCCCCCCTCTGGTGGACACAGGTCACATTTGAGTCCCCTGTATCTTCTTCCCGGGCCAGGCCTAGACCCAGCTGGGTCTACGCCTGGAGGTAGGGCATCCTGGGAGGGTGCCCACTGCCGCTCTCTGCCTGTGGCTATGCTGCCCTTCAGATGCCAGCTGCCAGTGCCCCTTGCTGCACCCACTGGGCCTGGCCTGTGCACTTCCTTGGGCCCCGTTCCTGAGCCTGTCCTCGCCACAGGTGCCCGACGGCTTCATCTCCCACTTCTACTCCGTATCGGAGCATGTAAGCCCTGTCCTGGCCTTTGGCTTCCTTGGCCCCAGGCCCCAGCTCGCGGAAGTCTGTGCTTTCTTCAAGGTAAGTGGGGTGCAGCACCCTTTCCCTGCCCTGCCCCTGCCCAGGGTGCTAGCAGCATAGGGTCCTAGGAGGGCCCCAGGAAATGGGAGAACAGGTGGGGTTCCAGGGCTGGGGAGGGGGACTTTGTGGGCTCCACAGAATGTGTTTGGGGACCCGGGCCCCTCTCTGCCCTGTGTTCCCAGCACCAGATTGTGCAGTACCTGCGGGACATGTTCGACCTGGACAACGTACGCTACACCTCAGTGTCTGCGCTGGCTGACGACATCCTGCAGCTCTCGCGGCGCCGCAGTGAGATCCTGCTGGGCTACCTGGGGACACCCGTGGCCAGCAGCGTCAGCCTGAATGGGGTGCTGCCCCGAGGGAATGGGTCCCTGGGGGAGCTACAGTAGCTGCTGGAGGGGACCCTGGCTGCCCAGGTCACAGCCACACTGGTGACAGCAGAGGAGCTGGGCCCCCTTTGGGTGGTACCCAAGCACCATGGTGGCCGAGGGCAGTGGCCCCTGAGGTCACCCAGCCTGCCACTGGGCCCCCCGAGGCTCAGAGAGCAGCATTCCGTAGAGAGGAGGGGCCAGAGGCTGGGGCCTTTGGTGGCCCTGGGGACGGCAGGGGAGGAAGGTCGAGAGGAAGGGGGCCATTGAGGACAGTTGGAACCAGGAGAGCCAGAGCGCCAGGAAGGTGGTGAGGAGCAGGTGGCAGGGCTCTGGGGCGCAGCAGAGGTCACAGTGTCCCAAGCCTGAGCGCCTCACGGCTGTGCGCCTGAGTCCAGGTGTTTGTGTGCCCCACCACCCTGTCATCTCCCTAGTCCTCAGCTGACCACGGGGTGGGGGACAGGGCAGGCGGCCAGCCTGGGTCCTTGGGAGTAGCAGAGATGGCTCTGTGCCCCAGGTACCACCCTGGTCACCCGCCCTCCTTTCCCGCCCCTGCCAAAGATGCCATCCCACCCGAGAGGCTGAGCTGGGGTCCTCTTCACCACCCTTTCTGTGAACCTAGGAGTTCCTGGGTGGTGCTGAGCTGGGGGCTGGGACCAGGGTCCCCACGGCTGTCACCTGTGATGTGACCTGTGCTGCCATTGGTTGCCCAGGAGTGAGGGTCCCAGGGACCAGTGCAGGGGAGGCCAGGACATTCACAGATGGACCAGCTGCCCTCCCCAGGACCAGAAACTGCCCAGCACTGAGGCAGCGATGACACACAAGACGCACAAACCTGCTCGGGGGAGGTGCGTGGCCCGGGGCTTGGCTACCTGCAGCCTCCAGCGAGGGCAGCGTGGGTCAGCGTGACCGCAGGGACCCTGCCAGTGTTCTCGCCTGAGCTGCAAGTTTTATTTATTGCCTTAACACTTTATTTGGAGGTTCCGCCCCTTCTGGGTTTTAGGCCACTGCAAGACTGAGACTCCTTCCAGTGTGGGGTTGGCGCCCTGGCTCCAGGGCCAGGGGCAGGAAGGGTTGGGAGGAGCTGCAGGTGGAGAGGGCACCGGAAGGAGCCTGGTTCCCACCCCAGGTCCCAGGGCTGAGCCTGCCTCCTCCCCGCTGTCCCACATTCCATCCACTTGCACTTAACGCTATGAATGTGGCCCCGTGGCCCGCTCGGTTGCCCCAGTTGCCGGGCATCTGTGTTCGCCTTTGTTTACACTTCCATGCGCCGTTGTTCGCACTCACAGCTCCCACCTGTTCGCAGAGCGCTGGCATCAACCTGAGTCAAATAAAAGATCAGACCCAGCCGCGCCTCCTGTTGCTCTGGGTACTGGGGCAGGGTGCTCCTGGGCCGGAGTGGGGGTCGTCTCTTTGGCGGTCGGGAGTCTCCTGGTTGGGAGGAACCTGGGGAAGGGGCGCTGTGACCCCATTGGGGTCCCCCCAGCAGCCCAGCAGTGTCTACATGTCCCTGGGCAGCAGTGCTCAGGGCCGAGCTGGATGTGGCGACTCAAGCTTGTGATCTCAGCATTTGGGTGGCCGAGGCAGGAGGATCTTCAGGGCCAGCCTGAATCATATGGCAAGATCCTGGCTCAAAAGAAGAATGTTCCAGGAGCCTGGAGAGATAGCTCAGAGAAATAAGCACCGACCTGGCAAGTACAAGGACCTGAGTTCAATCCCCGGCCCCACATGCCTGGCACGCCGTCTCAGCCCCGATGCAATAAAAAAAGAAAAGAGAATAATGTTCAAATGTACAGAAAGGTTGAAAGAAAACCCTTCAAAATAGGTTGGGGAGGGTTGGAGGGATGGCTCAGTGGTCTAAAGCACTGGCCTACGAAAGTTTAGGCAAGCGCAGGGACTGCAGATTGGTCCCCGGCACCACATGCTGCGCTAGCCCCACCCCCAGGGCAGGCTGAGCTGGCCATAACACAAATAAACGACATTTAAAAAAATAAAATAAAATAAAAAAATAGGCTGGGGATACATCTTAGTGGTAGGGCGCCAGGTCAGCCTGAAGCCTTGGGTTTATCCCCAGCACTACAAAAAGCAAAACTTAGAAAGAATGCCCATAAAACCAGCAGCTCCAACCAATAATGAGCATTTTGCCAAATTTTTAAAAACTTTATATTATGGCTGGCTCAGCCTGCCCTGGGGGTGGGGCTGGCACAGCACGTGGTGCTGGGGATCGAACCACAGTCTCCTAAGCTTGGCTAAGCAGGCGTTTTAGACCGCTGAGCTATCTCGCCGGCCCCCATTTTGCCAAGTTTGTTTTTAAAAAACTATTTGGTACAGGTTGGGCTCCTAGTGATCCTCCTGGTTTCAACCTTCCCAGCGCTGGGATTACAGGCATGTGCCACCACGCCTGGTTTTGGTGGCCAGCAGGGAGTGCCCAGTGTATGGTTCTGGGTGTCAAACCCGGGTCCTTGTGCTTGCCAGGCAGGTACTTAGACCATCAAGCTACCTCCCCGGCCCTGTGTGTGTTTCATGTTTGTAGTTTTCACAATAGTTCAGAATAAGCTTCGGACGTGAACTGGGGTTTAAACCACTTGAACAGAACATGAAGAAGTTCTCCGGCACAGCTGAAGCGGCACCTGAAGAGCTGTCAGCAGTTCTCAGTGTCTGCCAGGAGTCTGGCAAAGAGCAGCTTTACCTAACCTAGTCCCAACTAAAAAGGATGCGTGCCAGGCGTGGGGGCATACCATGGTCCCAGCTTCATACCCGTGTGGGGGCCGAGGCAGGAGGCTCTCCTGACGAGTCTGGCTAGCATAAGAGGACACGTGTGCATCTTCCCCCTCACCCCCCATGCCAGCGACTAAGTGGGGTTTTTTTTTTTTTTTTTTTTTTTTGCCCTCGTTGTTTTTTGGTGCTGGGTCTAGAACCGTGGGCTCCGTGCATGCTAAGCATGTGCTCCACCACATTATGCTTCCCACCCAGTTTTGTTTTAAGCAGCTTCATTATGGTACGATGTGTATGCTGTAAAATGCACTTTACTGGGCTGGTAAGATAGCTCAGTGGTCTAAAGTGCCTGCTTAGGCAACCCTAGGGGACCGAGGTTTGATCCCCAGCACCACATGCTGTGCCAGCCCCACCCCCAGGGCAGGCTGAGCCGGCCATAACAAAGTTTTTTTAAAAATGCACTTCATGGTGTATGGTAAGTCAGCAGAGATGTGTATCTGCAACCACAGTACAAATTCAGGCTGGGCTTGAACTCCTCATGGAGCTCAGGCTGCCTTTGAACTCCTGGCAAGCCTACTGCCTCAGCCTCCCTGGTGCCGGGTGACAGGCGTGCAT
>PVKN010017111.1:0-17513 GCA_004027915.1 Capromys pilorides | reverse complement strand
CTAGGCACACATTCTTCCACTGATCTATGCCCTCATCACCCAAGAAACACATTTTGGTGGTTATACCCAAAAAAGACTACAAAGAAAGAAAAGTATTTCTAACTTAGCTTATTTGGGTGCATTTATATTTATAACTTACTTGACATAGTCTAAAGTAATGAGCATAAAGTAACGTGATGAAGCTTGATTTGGGTTCCTAGCAGCCAACAGAAATGAAGTATGGTCAGCTATAAGTTTTCAAGACTTATGAAAGGACTATAAGAACATGTACAATAGTAGAATGTGTTTTGGTTTTAGCAGGATGTTAAAGGATACTTTATGAGAGGAGGAAAAACAGTATAAAAACGGATGAGGAAGAGAAGGAAGGGAAAAGCAAAAGGAAAAAAAGTATGTATATATAAAAGATAGTTAAGATAGTTATGTTAACTGTTTGGACAATGAAATGCTGATATCTTATACTCTGAGTAGTTAATTTTAAGATAACAGTATTATGCACTGTATTGATCATTGTTACCCCCCTGCCATATTGTTTTGGCTTTGTCTGTTTTTTTTTTTTTTTTTGGCGGGACCAGGGTTTGAACTCATGACCTTGCACTTGCCAGGCAGGCACTTGTGCCACGGAGCTATCTCCCCAGCCCCAGGTGGGGGAAGTTCTTTGTATGAATTTTGGCTGTTACTATTGCTCTTAATGTCTTAAAAGAAAATCTTAAAAAGAAGCAAAATAATTTTATTTTTGCTAGTTTTTTTTCCCAAATGATTGAAAGTAGATTCTCTTGAGAGTGTGATTCACATTAGCAGAAAAGGAGATATCTGTAGCGAGGAGAAAGAAGTGCTTATACCTGGAGAAGGCCCTGTTTGGATTAGGGAAGTTAGAGTTCTCATTGTTTTTATTTAGTCCGGTTATCGTAGTCCCTTCCCAGACAAAATGAGAATAATACTAATTTGTCTTTCAAGAGAGCTGTGAGGGGCAAAAAAGCCATGAACCTTTGCTTCTCTAGAATATTCCTTTTCTTTTTCCACATGCTTTCATATTTACTCTAATCTCAGTGTCAGCTCATCTTAATGGGGTAAATTGGCAGGTTGCAAATAATGCTGGACGCCTGTAATTTTGTTTTTGTTGGGCAGTGAAGGCTGAGTGTGTGATTTAATTTGAGTCTCATGATTGTAGCTTAACCTATAGAATGTTTTTCAGAGAAAACCTTTGTAATGAAACTAACTGTGAGCAGCCTTTCTGATTATGGGAGGTAGGTCAGGGTGTCTTTTGAAACTAGATTGAGTTTGAAAAGGGACATTACTGGGACAATTCCTGACTGGGAGGAGGTTGAAGTCACTGTGCAGACAACACCAGCAACTTGACTTGGGGAAGACCAAGCTTCTGTCTGCCTTTGTTTTGGGGTACAAGTTTCATTGCAGTGTTGCACTCAAGTAGCTCTGTCCCCAGAGGAAACGACAGTCCCTTCTTTTCCAGCTCAAATCCCTCAAATCCCTAAATAGATCTCTAAACTCTTGATGTATTCTGTGTGGCCCATGAAGCATGGCTGTACAAGAAAATGGTGGCTACCACTCATGTTAAGTGTGTTGTGTTTGTGTTGCTGAGACAGAATGTTTGAGAGTAACAGTTTAAGGGAGGAAGGATTTATTTTTAACGTAACTTCAGAGGTTTCAGGCCATGGTCAGCTGGATGTGTTGTTTTAGGTGAGGTACAAACATCATGGTAGAAGAAAGTGGTGAGGGAAAGTTGTTCACCTCATGGCATCCAGGACAGCAGTGGGTAGACAACACATGTACCTATGTGTGCACACATACACACACACACACACACACACACACACACACACACACACACACAGAAAAGAGCAGCAAGACCTCACCTTTTAAGGAGCTCTTTGAATTACGAACTCATCAATAGATTACTTTGCTGATGACATTAGAGCCGTCATGATCCAGTCACCTCTCCAAAGCCCTGCCCCCCTCTTGAGCACTGCAGCACTGGGGACCAAGTCCCCAACACATAAAGCTCAGGAGATCTATCATAGCCAAATCATACCATCAGGTGATGGGTTAAGGAGCAAAAGTTCCTTTAAAAGAAAAGGAGCTTGAGGGGTGGGGAAATGAGCCAGGTGTGGCCAGTGGGCATCATGAATTTCACTGGAATGCTATATGTTAGATGGTGGGAGGCTGCGAGAGTAGAGTGAGAACACTCAGACATTGGGTGTGCGGGCCTGGGCTTGCATGACAGCATTTGCTTGTTGATGTAGGCTTGGATGGGCATGCTATGGAGGCCCTTTCCTGTGTGCAGGAGGAACCCAGGGCATCTGGAGTGAGAGACCTGAGGTGTGCCCAAGCCTTCTACAGAGCTTGGTGTAGTAGGTCTCTGTGTGTATTTGTTTAGTTTTCTCTTTTCATGATCTTTTGTTATTTGGACTTTTAGCTGAGTTACCAAGCAAACCTTTTCTATTGTCTTCAATTCATTTAAACCAAAGGACTTAAATTTAATGATTGTTATACTAAATTTTGAAATTCTTCCAAAACACTAGTGTGTTGTGGTGTAAAGTGCCATTTTTTTTAATACATTAAAAGTATGACGTCTGAATTATGTATGTTGATAAGTGTAACGAGTTATCTCAGCATTCTGGGCGGCGAAGGGAGAAATAACATTGCAACTTACTAAAACCCCATCACAAAATAAAAGATAAAAGACTAGGGTTGTAGCTCAGTAGAAAAGCCTTGGATTTGTCACATTACTATGAAAAATAAACAATGAAAATAAAAATTAAAAAAGTGTTGCTTTAACATTCTAGGCATGAACTTCCCACGTGCCTGTCCTTTTTAAGACCATTCCTGTTATTTTTTAACTAACAGAATGGAAAATAAAATCTGTGAAGTTGAGCCTCTTATGTTTATCACTTTCATTTTTTTCCTGGAGCCACTTTGGGCCTATAGTTTGTTAGGAGTCCCAAGTAGAGTAGTTTTAAAATTTGAAGGGATGGGGAAATGCCAAAGAAATTAAGAGAAGGATAAGGAAGGCAAATAGGAAAAGGAAAAGGCCTAATTTCAAGCCCTTTCCTGGATCTGGGCTCCTTTCTCCTCCATGGGATTCCCTGTAATCACCTTTTCCCTCTGGATCCAGATCTGTTCTCGGATGGCCAGATCTGTTCTCCTCTGAGGTAATTTCTTTTAGTAAGGATCAGCTGACTTGCTTAGTCATGCTAGCCTGAGAAAGGTCTGTTCAGAGTAGGCGGGAGAATGCCTGTACTCCTTACTGTAAGTGTTGCGTGGGGACTGAGCATACGTCACTAACCCTGTCTTGGGAGACAACTTAGGTTGTGTTTGAAACCCTGTTGCTTCAGTGTGCAGCTCCTCATATAAAATGAAAAAATGAAGAGGAGCTGGAAGCACAGGTTCTCAAGCAAAAGCACAAGTGGGTACGGGTAGGGTGGAAACTAGAGGGTACGGTTGCCAGTAT
Organism: Capromys pilorides; assembly: GCA_004027915.1. NCBI lineage: Eukaryota > Metazoa > Chordata > Mammalia > Rodentia > Capromyidae > Capromys > Capromys pilorides. Next base: position 14,047 of record PVKN010017111.1, on the reverse strand, counting down.
TGGACTTCAAAGACAGATTTGCGTGGGGCATAGTTTAGAAAAACATTATGCCTATGTGTAGAGAAGAATCTGCTATGGGATGTGCTTAACTATTATTAGAATAGTTTTAAGGAGGCAGCGGGCATTGTAGGGGTGTGTTCATGTACTACTTCATTGAGTTTCTCATTGGAAAACATTTTAAATTACTGCTAATGGCATTTAAAACATTTCTTTCTTTTTAAAGAATATTTTAGGGAGCTGGACATAGTGGCTCACAGCTGTTATTTCAGTGTTCTCTCTGGCCATGGGAGGAGAACCACAAATTTGAGCCTATTTTGGACAATTTAGCAAGACCCTGCTTTAAACTATGAAAATTTGCAAAGGGGTTTCAGATGTAGCCCAGCATGAAGGGAATGGAGCCCTCAGTACTGCAAGAAACAAAACAAAACAAAGCAAAACAAAAGCTGCCAAACACATAGGACCTTCAGAAAGTGTTAGTTTTGTGCACAGGTCAGCTGTGTTCCTGCTAGTTATGCGTTTGTTTTCTTTTTGCCTAGGTCTGTTACCTAAAGAGAGCAAGTGGAGAGGTTAGGCAGAATATTGCAGGATAGAAAGTCATCTGGAAGTGACCAGTTCTTCCACATTCACAGCTTTTTTAACAGAAAAACCTTGAGTGCCTCGATAGCAAGATGAGATCTTAATTCTTTGCTTTAATGAAGATTGATTTTCTCACCCAGCTTCAAAAGTTGGTATATCCTGAGTAGCAAAGGGGATACACCTGTGGAAATGGGGTCACTGACAAAGGAGAGCTAATGTTCTTAGTCTCTGTAGAGTTGTGTTCTAAATCTTACTTTAGCAATGACTTTATCTTTACATGCTCCTGAAATCTTGACCTGCCCATTGTATTCCGGCTGCTGTATTTTGTAACTTGTTGGCGCATGTTCCCAAGATGTAAAGATACTTAGCACTTTTGATGTTAGGAGTTGTGCTTCTCAGTTCTTAGGTGGTGCTCTTCTTTCTCCTCTTTAGAGGTGGCCCTGGCTCTGTTAAAAAAAAAAAAAGGCAATCTGTAATAGAGAAGGTAAGTGTCTGGAATCCAGAGCCAGACTGTTAGGTTACAACTCATACTTTCTCCTTTTCTAACTAGCTGAGTAATCTTAGGTAAATTATTTCATCTCATAATGCCTTAGTGTTTCACCTGAAAATGGGGACAGTAGGGCATCTCATAGATTGTGATAGGGTAAAAGGCATTTATAGAAAGTGGTTGACATACAGTAAGTATGGTGTACCTACTAGCTTTGTGGTCATTTTAGATCATCTGATGTGATGTTCTTTTATTTCTTTGTGGTTGCTCTCACTGTCACTGCCTGCCTTTGGTTACCTCTTTCGGATTTAAATTATCCCTGAGCAGTCAAACAGTGGTATAAATAGAAGCCACAAAGGAATAAACAAATTTTAAAGGACAGCCTCACTTTAGGAGATAATAGTTGGGGGACTACTGGCTGTGCCTTTGTAGTGTAGTAGGTGAAATTTACTGGCCAGTCTTGGAGCATTCAAGTGTGCAGTAAAATGAGTTGTGGGGCGTGCAGCCTCTCTCCCCACCTTCTCTCCTGCCCAACCATTTGGAAACAAATAAGCAGTCATCTCAGTGTAGTAGGCATTTATTCTCCCTCTCTCCACACCTAAACCAATAGCTAAACACCCAAATTTCAGCTTGTTGGTTCTCAAGTAGGCTGGGGTGATTGATGGGGTGTCATGACACTGTATATGTAGTAACTTAACTATTGTTCAAGAGAGTTGCAGAAGTATTTCAATTTTGGAGGCAGTTATATTCTGGGGAGCATAAAACTGATCAAAATGAACATCTTGATCTGTTCCTACTACTGTAACAAAATAACCACAGACCGGGTACTTTATAATAATAAAAATGTACTTTGCACAGCTCTAGAAGCTGAGAGTCCAGAATCAAGGTGCTGCTTGTAGGTTTGGTGTCTGGTATGGTCTTGGTCTCTGTTTCCAAGGTAGTGCATAGTGCAGTATCCTCTGGAGGGACAGCCTGAGGCCTTACAAGCCAGAGGACGCAAAAGGCCTAGCTAGTGCTTGCCAGCACTTCTACAGTTGCTAATACCTTCCATGAAGGCTCTGCCCTTGTGACTTAATCATTTCCTAAAGGCTACCATTCTAATGCTGTCACATGAGGTTTAAGTTCCAAGTGAATTTTGGAGGAGACAGAGATGTACAACCCATGGTAGTGAGGAAAAAGAGAACAGAAAAGATGAAGAATAGGAAAGGATTTGGATGGGGAGCTACCAACTTTAATGGGCACTGACTGGGCATCTGAGGAGAATTCTGTAAAGAAAGGCTAATAACTTCGCTTTACTAAAGCTAAAAATGAATTGGAACTGTTTACTTAGTATTTTGCCAAAGAAATGGCAACAGCCATTGTAGAAAAGGATCTGTCTAATCATAAAATAGTCATGTATTTGACCGTCTACTATAGGTCGTATTTTTATGTATTTATATTTTTCAGTTGTATTACAGTTTCCAGAGTTGATAGTGCTGAGCATCTTCCAGGTTAGGTAGTGTTCTGTAGGGCACACAGTTGGCATTTGACTGGAAGTCTGTAGAATTCCTAGTTCAGCCTCTCCTTAATAGGTTTATCTTTGTTCTATAATCACAGTGTAGTAGTGGATAGTAAATTTAAATTTTCAGTTCATGGAGTAAGAAAAAGTTCAGCAGGTACTTGGTAGAGTAACAACAATGTTATTGCAGTGACTGGGCACTGACTGCTGTCCACAAGTGCTTAACTACCCTTTGAAGTGTAAGGATTTCAGGTGGAGATTCTTCTCTTAACAGCTAGGAGAACAATCTCCAAAGTTTATCTTAGAACCAAGTTTGAGAAGAAAATTTATGTTTATTTCTAGCTTGCAAACAAAAGGTCCTTTTAGGGGGGAGAAAAATGAATGTAGGTACTGTGTATTTAATTGCACTAGGGCTATTTGTGTTGCAGTCACCTCTGTGAGCGGCTTGGCTTCCTGTGAGGAGCACAGATTAGAAATTCAAGGTCAGCTGTATAAGAGAGTCGTTACTAAGGTGACACATAGGAAAGTAAGCCAAATCTTCCCTCTTCATGTTTTTTGATATTAGAGGTCAGGAGAGGGATCAGATTGTGTGTGTAAGATGGGAGACAGTGCTTTTTGACAGATTGAGGGCACGGCTTTTCATTTCTAAATGGCTTGAAGAGCTGTGGCTCATTGTTTATTCCGAAGTCCTAATGATATAGAATGCGCACACACACACACACACACACACACACACACACGACTGACTTTTGGCAGTGTCTCTAGCTTTAGTGGGCACTGACTGAGCACAAATAGCTGGAAAATAACCAAATTCTTTGGAACCAAATCGTGTAGTCTTTGCATGTGTTTTGTATCCATGAAAGAATCTGAGTGATAATTTAAATACCACTTGAAATAACAAATAATGACTTTCAAATTGGGAAAATACTAAATACCAGCATTAGGAGAATATGAGGTACTGTGTATAAATATTTCTTTACATTTGCCCAGATGATAGTGAATGTTTTCCAGCAAGTATGGTTTGTAAAGAGTTTTCAGTGATGTGTGAAAGTACTAGTGGAATAATGCAAATGAATAAACCAGTGTAAACTTTATAGATAGCAAGATGTTAGCTATGTACAAATGAGTAGAAAAAAATAGTCTAGGGGAAATGTGCAAAAATAGGATAGGAAATTAAATCTGACAGGTTTTCTAAATTTTTATAGTATTTATAAACAGAAATTTAGAATTATTCTATGTAGATTGCTTTCAAGAAAACGTTTATCAGAATTATGATAGCAAAGATAGATTGTGTTGCTTACTTCATGAGAAAGTAAGTGGGAGTTGGATTTGTTGCAGAAAGCAGTTTTTTTTTTTTTTAAAACAAGTGTATAGTAGTGTGTCTGAAATTGGTGAGGATTACTAGTAGCATAATTTTTTTTCTAGGATTCATGGTCACAGTATTTATAATATGGGGGATACCAAGGAATAGAATCAAGGATTCACTAAGCGAGTCCGCTTTCTTCAGCATCACTTTTGGGGGGCAAATTTTCATCTAGTTGGTCTAAGAAGATTAAAATAAGTATGTTTAGAAAATTTGTTACACCATTTAATATAGGAACTGCTTTTGCTAAGTTTTGCCAGCTCCGTGACTAAACATTTGTATGAATTTAGCTTATTTTAATGACTTCACTTGCTGCTGTTTGCATTTAACTTTTTTGGTGGCAATTGCTGTAGACGTTCTTGTTTGTTTGTTTACTTCAGAATTTTAGGATTGAGGACTATAAAATATGCTGTGGCTAAATGTCCAGAGTTGATTAGTAGCAGACTGGTAATCAAATCTGGCTGCCTCGATTTTTTGCTTTATAGTAGAAAGAGTAATTGAAGAGGCAAATGCTCATTTACCTTCTTCGGTGCATAAAGGTATGTGTGCATTTGAAGCATATTCTTCACATGTTATAGACCGCACAGAATGGAGAACCTTTTTTGAGTTTATGACATTTGAAATATATATATATATATATATATATATATATATATATATATATTTTTTTTTTTTTCTTCCTATCCCATTCAGTAATAAAGTACCCTTAGTAAGAATTATATCTTTGGTTTCCAGGGATGGGATACAGAGGAAATGGGGAATGGGTACTAATGGGTAACACATTCCTTTCTCAGGGATAAAGATATTCTGGAGTTAGGTAGTGGTGGTGACTGTACAGCTTGTGTATACAAAGCAAATTACTAAACTTTATATCTTAAAAGGTGAATTGAGTTTTTCAGTTTTTTAAAAACACAACATTGAAGACAATAAGGATTCTGTATATGAAGGAATCCCATGCATGTGAGAAAGCAGGTCCACTAAACTCCCTCAGTCCTCTTAGTAGTAAATTACAGAAGAATCTAGTCCTGGGAGAATGCTGAATTTTCATAGGTATTTCACTGTCTTCAGTGTCTTTTTTAAAAAATTGAGATACAGTAACCTTTACGAATCATAAAATTCATCCTTTTAAAGCCATCATCTCTAACAGTGTTTCCTATCTACTCATCATCCAGCTGTTAATTCTGTCGTGTCAGTACTCCCCCATGTTTTAAAGTGCGTTTTGCATTCTGTCATTTTGTCTGCTAACATTTCATTATCTACCTGTAATAACTAAGAACTTTAAAAACAAACAAACAAAAAAAAACAGCAGTACCATTATCACACCCAGCAAAATTACTGCCATTTCCTTCATATCATCTGTTAACTAGTTTGTGTTCAGTTGTCTTTACTTATCTCAAATATAGTATTCTAACTCTGTCATTCCCTTTAGTTCTATTTTAGCTGTGATTATTTTATAAGAAATTTCCACTATTTGTCTAGTTGTTTGAACTATATTCGGTGTGAGAAAGGAAATGCTGTAACAGAGAATTACGCTGGACTTGTAGAATTTCAGTATGGTAATTAAAATATGATAAAATTTGGCATCTGCTTTCATTTTATATGTTTCCCCTATTATCTCAAACTTTGGATCCCTCTTAAGCTTTACAAGTAGGCATGTTAATTACTTTGAATGTCTGTATTATAGAATACATCATCCCTAAATTTATCTAGCTTATCTTATTCCTCTTTTAGACTAAGGCCTAAGGTAAGTATAACTAAGGTAATTTTCAGGATCTGCAGGACATCTGATTGCTAGCTTTTTTTAAAGTTGTATTTCAGACACCTTAGAATGATGCCCAGAAGTGCCCAGGCATTGTCCTAAACCTGTAGTCACCATGAGTTATAGGAAAAGCAGAGCCTCACAGCAGAGCCTGAATAAGTTACCCCCAAATGGAAGCAGGTGCTCCATGATTTGAATGTAGGCATCAGGAGCCAATCATTGCCTGACAGAGATTGGTCTGCCCCCTCAAGTGGTGATGGCTCTTACAGGACTTCACAGAACCAGTCATGAGATATGGGTCAGCCATATGATGACCTGACCAGAATTATATACCCTGCCAGCTATGCAAACCACTCTACCATGAGCACACCTTCTGTCTTTGTCTTTGTTTTCCTTCTAGAAAACTCCAAAGTTTCTATCAACCCCTCAGAGGCAAATCCTGAATCCCTTTACCTGTCTTTCCCAGCATGGCCTTGCTGATTAAAGCTCCTTTCCTGCCCTTCACCACTCCTTGCTCCCTCATTAGTGTCATGGGGTTTGTGGTTGAACTTGTTCTCAACTGTCTCAAGACTAGTGCTTTTGGTCCTTCAGAACCCCAGTAACCATTGATAGTTTATTCTTTCCTTAGACTTTTTTTTCTTATATGATTTTGTGCTTCATTCTTCTCCAAAGATGAACAAAGAAGTGTTTTTGAGTTTTTTTATAACTCTTGAATTTAAACATGGTGCACTTATCCTTTTTGTGTGTCTTCTTAGTAACTCAGGTTTGGCCAGTTAGGAGCTCTTTCAAGTCAAATCAAAAGGCCACAGAACCAAGTTGAAAGGGCCATTTCCTAGTAAAAGAAATTGGAGATCCCTGGAGAAATGAGCAACTACAGATCTAAGCAGGAAGAATCCAAGCTAAACCTGTGACTTCTTGTCAGACTGGAGCACAAGGAAGCCCCTTTGTCAGATGCTACAGTATGTTGTAAACACCATTAGGAGTATGCACTTCAGGGGAGAGGGGGAAGAAGTGAGAGAAGGGGACAGAGTGTGTTTTTGAAATTCCATAGCTCATAATTGTGTCTGTCTGCTATTCCTACAGTTCTCGCCTCCCCCGCCTCCCAACAGAAACCATTTTAACTGGCCCCAGCTGTGATATGTTTTCAGAGACTTTAGAATGACCTTAGTTTATCTAAATAACTGTAAAAGTTTTCCCAGTGATTTTTCAAGAATTGTTAATGCCTTTCTGAAACTTTTTGGAATACTTTGGAATCTAATCTATGGGTTGTTTTTCTTCCCCCTGTGTTTTTCAGTGAGTACAAATAAAAGTGATGGTGAGAATTTGACCATTCTCGGACTATAGGTTTTATAGTGAAGATGAGTTATAGACTCAGTAGGTTGTGCAGTTTGGTTTAGAAAATATGTGACTATTAGGTTTTTCTCTTTTGTCACGTGTTTTTTCTTGTATGAGTTATGTTTTAGAGCTAATTGTCTATACAGCTCTTATTATATTTTTGGAGAGGATACATATCTGGGAATTGAGCCCAGGATCTTTTGCACTGAGCTATATCCCCAGCCTTTTTCACATTTTTTATTGTGAGACAGGGTTTCAGTATGTTGTCAGAGTGCCTCAGTTGGATTTGATCATGGATTCTCTTACTTTGTCCTCAGTTATTTTTGATTTTTGGGAATTATTTTTTAGTTGATATATAAAATCACATATATTTATCATGTACAGCATGATATTTTGAAATATGCATTCATTATGCAATGACTAAATCCAGGTACTTGACATATAAATTACCTCACATATTTATCATTTTCTTGTGGTGGAACACTAAAAATCTCTGGATGGATTTTCAAGAATTCAATACATTGTTTACTAACAGTAGTTACTACCTTTGTATAATATATGTCTTGGACATGTTACTTCTTTCTAAAGGGAAACTTGGTTTTCTTTATCCCCTATCTTTCATTAGTTCTTCCCCTCAGGGCCAGTGATAGCCCTTAGTAACCTCCATCCTACTCTTTGAAAAAGCTTTCTTTTTTTGTTGGTGTATTGTTTAGCAGCCACTATAAGTATGATTTCAGAGAATATAAATACCTATTGGTTTAGTTGTTTTAAAGACTGTCCCCATTAAATTTGAGGTAAGTATAGAGTCATGTGTAGTTGTAAAAAATAATAGATCCCTTGTACAAACACTCAATTTCCTCAAATCATATTTTGCCAAAATATTGCTTAGTATAACCAGGATAACCATATTGATAAAACAACAGTTTTACTCAGATTTATTCTCTTTTATTTATATTCATTTATATTCAGTGCATTTTGAACTGAAATTTCCTAATTCAACATTTCAGATTTGTGACAATACCATAAGGACAAATATTAGATTGAAGATGAGAGAATTCATGTATGGATTAAGAAGAAATTTACCTTTTTAACTCCAGTGACTGTAATAATAACCATGATACTTTTGGGCTAGACAATGCTGTAACATTAGCTGGCATATGTTTTAGAGAATAGAGAACATTGCTTCTGAGAGGCATGATGAATCGTACTAAACAAGACCAGAACCAAACATTGCTTTGGCTAGAAAGAATGGAGAGTCTCGAAGCCGTCGACATTAACAATTGCAGCTTGTGCTTTGTATACAAACGACTGGTACTCAGACACAGTTTTCACATCAAAATACACAGAGTACCAAATGTGATAAGTGCAGTTCAAAGCAGTTGAGTGCCAAGGTGTGACTATTCTGTTAGTACGTACTTCCTTGGCATGTGAAGAGCATTTAAGAATGACTTTAATATCCTTGAGAAGTGCATGGTACTCATATCCCATTGACACTTGGTTTATCCATTACTTTGTTTCACTGGGGCCTTTTGCTTAGAAAACTATTTTCATGAATGCTACAGAGTAGTTTTAGCCCCTCTCTTGTAATTGGAGCCTGAGCTACTTTAATGCCTCTGGGTTTTTGTTTCGTATTGCTAATTGATGGGAAAAAGATGATGGGTGAACTGTAGAGGATTGAAGCTAAGATGCTTCCTTTCCCCTTTTGTTCTTTTTTAGCTTTGAGGCCTGACCATGCAGCATCAGTGGAGTCTGTAGTTAATTTTAATTTCTTATGTCTCAAATCACCTTCGTTCCCCAAATACGTAATCCAATTGTGAGTTTTAGTAGTCTTTTTTTTTTTTTTTTTTTTCTTTGAGACAGACTCTCACTGTAGCTGCTAGCCTTGAACTCTCTGTGTAACCCAGACTGGCCTTGATCTCACAGTGATCCTAGCACCTTAGTCTCTTGAGTGCTGGGATTACAAGTATACACCACTGTGCCTAGCTAATTTTGGTAGCCTTTGCTCTGAAATAATTATGTTGTATTGCCTCCTGTGTTTAAAACTATATGCCTACTTGAAAGTAGCAGAAGAACATAAAAAGAACGTTCTACCTCTTTGAGACCCTGCCTTCTTGTTCTAGTCTAGCTGTCTCTGTTGTAAGAATCAGGTGCTGTCTTTTTCTCTCCCTTTGCCTCTCACAGCAGCTTTCCAGAACATAGATCTGTCATGTCCACTCCTGCCCAGAAGCCCGGAGAGTCCTCTGCTGCCCACATACCGAAGCTCAAGCATCTGAGCATGGCATTCAAAGCCCTCTAATAATTTTGTCCCAAGCATAACATTCTTTGCTTTTGTTCTACCACGTTTTTTTTTTTTTTCCTTTCTGTAGCTATAGAAATGAGGCTTTCCCTCTTAGTCCCAGTGGTCTTGCCTTTGTATAGGTCTGCCTCTGCTTGGCCTTGTGAAATACCTTCATATGGTTGAACACAACTTAAGGGCTGTGGCTTCTAAAGAGCCTGAGCCATGTCCCAGGTACATAGGTGGCTTGCTGAGAGCTGGGCCTACCTCCTGCATTGCTCAGTCCACACCTCCCTGTGCTACACAGTGTGTGGCTTTATGTTGTGGTTCGTCATGTACTTGTTTTGACTGTAATCAAAGTTTTGCAGGTGAGAGCTACATTTTATTTATTTTTATATTTTTGCCCTTGCTTGCCCAGTAAGACCCAGCATATAACAAGGACTTATTAAATTAAGTTACATTTTTTTTTTTCTGAATTGGGGATTGAACTCAGGCCCTTGCACTTGCCAGGCAAGCTCTTATTCTACTAAGCTATCTCCCCCGCCCCTATTAAGTTATATTTTGCTTGTCTCTTGCTTGCTTATACTTGCTAATCTACTTTGTCACTAAAAAAGAATCTTGTAACAGTTTTTCTCTCTTGTAGTTACATCCTGATGGAGTATGATTTTATAAGCAGGACCAACTGTGAAATGAGTTTGGTGAAATGATTCCTGTGTTTACGGTGTGGGGCATCATGGTTACTTTACTGTGGTTTCTTTAAAGGCCCCATTGCAGCTGAATGCTGAGTCTGTAGTAGAATATTAACCTTCCACCTTGCAGGCTGTGCATAAGAATTTCACACACATTTGAACTGCTTGTCATGTCTGAAAGAATACCGTTTCTTCCCCGTTCCTATACAATATCAAAAGTCCTTTTGAAGTACAAATATATATTTTATTCAGATTCCCTTGACCACTGTTACAATTTGTGTCTAGTTGTCCCCTCAAAGTCTCATGCAGTTGTGGTGTGGCTTCTAGAGCTTGTGATTAATTCTTGAGCCAGTGCTTGGATTGCAGGTGTGAGTGCTGCACCCACCCTCAGGTGGCTAGCCTGCATACGTTGTGGGGAGGGGAGAGAGGCTTGCTAGCTGCCACAGCAGCCACTGTTCCTCCCTTTGCTCTTCACTGTTTTCTGCTGTTGTGAACTGCTGCCCTCTGCCATGTGCCACTCTGCCATGGACTGAAGCCTCCACAAACTGTAAGCTAAATTAATCTTTCCTTCCTTGATTTTGGGTGTTAGGTATTGTGTCCCAACAATGAGAGAAAAATAACCGAGACAACCACTAACATCAGTCAGTTTTTACACTTTTGTTATGTTTACCTGGATGGGCTGTTTCTAACAGTGTTAAGGGTCTTACTTGGGTAGGCCATTATTGCTTTCATTGTGTGGTACAGTTGTCTGCTGCAGCTCATGCCAGGTGAATCCACTTATAGAATGTGTCCCTAAGATTCTCCCTATCACCTCTGCCCAGAATTCAGAAACCTGTAGCACTACAGCTGCAAGCCTGGAAGTGCCTGAGAGTTACTGCCTCTCCAGGACAAGGAATCTGTCTATTCCCTTGTAGCTGAAGGCTCCCTCCCTTTTTTCTTCCTTCCCTGTCAGAGATATGCTGTCTCCACTCTCTTCTGACAAGACTCACTGAGGTGAGACATTTACAGGCAACTACCAGGCTTTTGCTTCCCTGGGATGGTGAGATTTCCTTCCTTTTCCCTCACAGCTGGTGTGACCAAGTTCAGTTTCTGAGTTGGTCTGGCCTGACCAGCTGGACAATCTGGCCCCAGCATCATTATGAAACAGAGGCTTTCTTTTAGCGGGGACAGCCTGGATTGCAGCAACACCTCAAGTCCCTCTCCAGATGGTGGGAGGTCTATCACCCTTAGGGACATCTTTTAGATGGATGCTGCTCAACAGATGAGTCCCAAGTTCTCTGCCCCTTTATACTCTTTTCAGGTGCATTCTTTTTTTTGTCTTTTTGAGACAGTCTCACACTTCAGACTGGCCTTGGGCTTACTTTGTAGCTGAGGCTGGTTTCAAACTCACAACAGTCCACCTGCGTGAGCCTGCCAACTGCTGGGATTATAGATACCACCATGGCTGGCACTACATTCTTAAGCATTGGTCTAAATCTTGGCCCTCAACTCTCAAAATAGAGCACCTAACTTTTATATGTCACTACCTAAAATAAGGAACAGTGGCCTCTCTCTGGCCCTGCCCAGCCCTTGATATAGAGGAAATGTTTTTAGTACACAGTATGATTTGTAAGACCACAGTGACCATGGAATGGCCTCTCTTCACAGTAGCAACAGCAGAAGCTAAGCTCCAAGCTCCTGTGCCCAGCTAGTACGAGAGGAAAGGAACTGGGGTAAAGTGGTTGAGGTGCCAGTGCTAGGGCTGTGCACCACCAAAAAGAATGGGAGAGGAAAAAGTCTAAAGCACTGAGGCTCCAGACAGGGCTTGACTTAGAGCCTAAGCCAGCGCTGATGTGGAGAATAAGTCACACTGCAGCACTGGGCACAAGGTGGAGAGCTTGGCATTTGGGGTGTGGGCAGCTGGCACTGGCTCCTAATGGGCAGCAAGGCTGGGATTAATTTCCATCGTGAGGTGCCCTGCGAAGGAGATGACCCTTCTAGGCAGACTCCAAGGAGTTAGCGAAAGTCTGTGGATCACAGCTTGGCTGATTGGCAAATTACGTTTAGGTTCTGAGGTTTAATTTAACATGTCTAAATACTTGTAAACAACTCTGGAATAATTCTTAGACTGCAGTTATAGGGTTAACTTGATTTTTCTACTTTTATACTGCTACTGTGGTAACATAATTTACTATTGAAGGTTATTTGAAAGTCTGTTATTCAGCCAGTCCTAACTGAAATATAAACATCTGTCATCTGGGGTGGGGTGGGGGGTAGAATCAGAGGCATTTTAAAGTTCAGGCAGCCATGGAGCTTTGACAAAAGGAAACAGTCTCTTGTTTACCTTCTCTTGCCATTCAGAACCTGACCTCTTGTTACTCAGTTATCCCATAAGTCTCTTTGTCATTAACATGATTTCCCAAATGTGTAAAAAGTTTAAGTATTGTCCTTTTTAAAATTATTATTATTGTTATTATTTATTTTCAGGAAGAGTGTAAAGGGACAGGGTGTTCAGGGTCTCTCTACTAGATTGGACTCGTAGTGATCCTCCTGTTTGTAGCCTCCCAAGTGCTGGGATTACAGGCGTGTGCCACCACGCCCAGTCTCAATCGCCTTCTCAGCTCTCTCCGGGAGTGGGGCTGGCATGGCAGGCCTGTGGATTGAATCCCCAGCACCTGTGCCTGCTTGCAGGTGCTTTAATCCTCTGAGCTACTTGGCCAGCACTTTTTTTTTTTTTTTTTTTTTTTTTTTTGCGGAACCGGGGATCAAACTCAGGACCTTGCACTTGCCAGGCAGGCACTTGTGCCCCTGACCTGTCTCCCCGGCCCCTCAAGGTTATCCTTTTGATATGAGGGAAATAAATGTAACTTCCAACCTGCTAGATATCTGTTACACTGAGTTTGTATTCCCTAAAATTGAAGAATTAATTTTAAGAAACAGCAGAGGTTGAGAGTAGGAAAATTTCACTGAGAGAGACAGAACCTGAGAGAGACAGGAAGAAATCCAGAAAAATGGTTTGCTGCAGAGCTCACTTTATGAAGGAAGTTTTATAGAACAAAATCACAAGGTGGGTGTCTGAGGTGGGTACAACATAGGACAGAACTCTGACCAACCAATAAGATTATGAGTTTAGCTCTTTAGGCAATATTGGTTCAGTGGGGAAGCGGGTCACGTAGCATGTATATCCGGAAAGAACCAGGGCTTTTTAGAAAGAGATGTGTCAGGAGATTTTGGCCACCCACATGGGTAATATATGTTATTATCTCTTGGGGAGGCATATAGGCTTGGTCATTTTGTCTTTATCTTGAGGCCTGTCCTATAACAGATGCACCTCAGGCCACAGTTGTAATGTATATTGGCTCCCTTGAGGGCCCAGACCCAGCTGATTGCCTGTAATATTTCTACCTAATTTCTCTATCTATAATATTCACCCCTTTGAAGAGATGCCCCTAGTTACCACAAGAGGACAATGGGCAAAGATTGTTTTGGCTGCTTCTGCTGAAGGGAGTCATAGATACTATAGGACTCTATCATCAGTCAGAGATATTCTAGAGAGGGTTTATCTGTCTAAAGGTCCTTGATCGACATTAGGCATTTTTTTCTTGGGCGAGTGCATAGCTTTAATTCTCTGAGTAGGTAAGGCCGAAGAAAAAGTTAAGTGTGTATGGGCCAAATAATAAGATTAATAAGACAAAGAGCCAGTAATAGCCTCCCTCAAAGTGGGTAAGGAGAAGGTGCAGGGAGTTTTAGAGTCTGATATGGCATTAACCTGTTGTTTGATATTTTGAACAGCCATTGACATATTAGCAGAAGAATTTGGACTATATACACATGTAGTTTTTACAGTTGCATAAGTACCCCCTTGCGCTGTATTTAGAATGTCTAATGTTGTCTGATTTTGGAGGATAGCAAAGACAGCTCATACCCATAAACATGCTTTAGACCATCAGTGTCATAGACAGGTAAGTTGGCAGGCTTATTGATATTTTTGATGACTCTTGCCTTTTTTAAAAAACTCATTAACTTTATTGAAAATCAATAATAGTTATATAGCAACTTAAAAATTGTAGACAAATATTGAAATGT
>PVKN010017110.1:0-17513 GCA_004027915.1 Capromys pilorides | reverse complement strand
GTGAGTTAGAGGAGAACTTAAGATGAAATTTTTATCAGAAAAAATATTTCTTCAGTTGTTTGGCTATCTTATCCCCCAGGGGTACATTTGTGACAGACTAAAATAGCCAGTCATCCTAAACATGAGTTGACAATAAAGCAGTTATCTCTTTTCACTGAACCAATATTCTATGCAGTGGAACTCACGCTCTACATAGAACCTAAAGTCTTCTAGAACATTTCTTGATGTTTGAATGCCTATCAAATGGTGGAGGAAAAGGTGGCTGCATGGAAAAATTGAAGGCAAAGAAGATGAACTATTACTTGAAAGTGTAAAAACAAGTTGTATTTGGCAAAGAGATTCTAAGAATATGAGCGTAATTGGAGTGTTTATGAGAAGGAAAAGGCTCACAGTGCTGGAAATGATTTTCAAGAAGCTATAAAGGAAAATCTGCCATTTTGGAGAACGTAGACTCTTGGCAGTCTTTGGAGGAGTCTTTGAAGTATCAGTACATACGGTTCTGGTTAATGTTTCCACAGCAAGCAAGGCTGGAGGACAGGTAATGGAGATAGCACCGAAAGAGTTGACCCTCTCTTCACAGAAGACTGCTCACTGGCATGCTGTGGCCTGGTCAGAGGCCCCCATGGGCCTTTGTATCAGACCAGAAATGTGGAGATCTTAGCCTCTTACAGGCGGATGATTCAGGTCATATTTCCTAATAACATAAAAGTACAGAAACTGTTCACTCAAAGGAATCAGAACAAAAGGAATGGGCTGAGGGAGAGAGTGGGAGTGAAGACGGGAGCCTGGACTCTCATTCAAGAGAAAACTCACACCACAGCAGCGGCCCTGCTGTGTGAATGTCCATTCAGTAGGAACAGCCAGACCTCCACTTCAAATTTCATCAGGAACCACCAGCCCTGAAGTATCACACTGCTGCCTACTGAATTTCTGTTAGGGACCTAACAGAAAACATCTGTTCTCTTACTTAAGAGTAAATCAATTGATTAAATCAATGTTTGCTTGCTTTCTTCTATTAGAAGCACTGCTATTTCTCTTTTTCTTCTCTAACTCCTCTAATAACTGCTGCTGCTTACAAGTTAAAATCTGGGATAAAAGTGTGTCTGCGTCAGTGTCTGCATGGGGACATTTATCACAGGTCAAGCTAAAATCATGTCAGAATTCCAAAGGTATAAACAACAGGGTGATATTTTGTGAGTAAATCAAAGGTTACTAACCACATGAAATGACCTCAAGATGCAAAAACATGAGTGTGCACAGGCATTAATGTGTGTGTGTGTGTGTGTGTGTGTATGTTTGTGTGTGTGTGTTACAAAATTTCTCACCACCTTGAAAACCATAAATACTGAAATTTTACTTTGAAATTTAACCTTTATATTTAAACTCATTTCATAGTTTTAATAAAGAAAATTCTATGACATGAGTAGTTTAGGCCTGGTTTTATCTGAAGGTTTTTAACTTAAAATTGAACTCTTAAAGGTTAAAGTTCTGTAATTAGACCCATATTGTCTCGTTTGTGTTTGGAATTTTATATCTATGGATATCCAGTAACCAACAGGATTCTGAGGAAGTAAGACATCCGGGAAAGACAACAAATATAGCAATTGGGAAGCATTTATTGGGAGAAGAGACTCAACTACATTTACATACCTAGAGCTGTTGTAGGAAGCGGAGATACTGGGCTAAACGGTATAGCACTTGCCATGAAGTCTCATGAGTTAACAAGGAAGAGAACTAAAACTCTAGTTGTAATGTCCCAAGATAAATGCTGTGTTGAAACACATATAAAGTGACATGAGATAACACAGGCCAGGGAAATAACTCTGCCTTCCGAGAATGGGGAGGGAATTTAAGATTCCCTTGAGGAGGTGGGTTTGAAATGGGCCCCAAAGAGAATATGCTTCATTGCTCATGTATTCTTCTGCCTATTTCTGTGAACTTGACAGATCATCCTACCACCCTGTCCCTCAGATTCTTCATCAACCAACCAAAAGAATTCATACTAAGTCCTGGGTTTAAAAGACATAATGGGAAAGGTTCACTCCCAAGCATGGTAAATGAGCAAAGGATGGCAGAGGTGTGCAATTGAGTTTGGGGCCAGGGTGAGACGAGGAAAAAGGAACAGGAGCAGGAAGAAAACACTGGACAATGGAATCCAAAGAATGGAGAGAAACAGTCTCAGGTGCCTTTGATTCTTCTTCCTTCTTCCATCCTGAGTTTACTGGCAGCATCAAAAGTGCCAAACTGTGGGCTGGGGATGTGACTGAAAGGAAGAATACTGGTAAACACCATGGGGAAAAACACTAAATGGGAGAACAAAATAATGTGAACAGTGATAATCTCTGTCTTGATATTTATCAGTAAAGCATTAACAGGATGCAAATATTTTTAAGTGAAAGGGAAATTACTAAGGCTCAGGAAATCAATAAGCAATGGAGGGAATAGACAGGAAATACCAGGTTAGCAAGCATGTGGGAAGAGCAGCAACAACAGACCTCTGGAGAAAAGGGTGTAACAGTTAATTCATATGGTTGCTGTATGGATTGAGTGAAAAGGTGTGCATAAAACACATAAAACATTGTCTGGCACAGACTTAGGCTGCAGAAGATAATTGTGATCTGTATGGTTGTGATCCGTCACCATCTGAAAAATACAGCTACTAGGAAACACAGGGTCCTGTTCAATCTCAGCATCATTTGTACAGCCAAATCGAGGTGAATGGTGAAACAGGATAAGAATAGATAGGTAGGTAGGTAGATAGATAGATAGATAGATAGATAGATAGATAGATAGATAGATGGATAGACAGACAGATAGAGATTACTGGTCTACCTCCCTATTCCTAAAGTACACCAGTCATTGCTGAATATGTGCCTCAAGAGATTTTCAGGCTCAGTTCACCACCCTAGGTCTTAACTGGCCAACATCTTGTGGGAGGTTCCAATAATGAACGGATGAAAAAATAAAATACAGCTTAGAAACGTGCCAAGATAAGAGTTGCCAAAAGAAAAAAAGAGAAAGATTTTAAAATAAGGGAAAACATATGAAAGTTGTCAACTGCTCTACCCATAGCTAAGTGCTGGCCAACTCTTAGGAGCACTGGTGCTAACAGAGGTAATACAGCAGTGAAGATTCCTGCCCAGAAATAATATAAAATGTAATGTACAGACATACTGACTGAATTTGTGGAAGGCTCCTGGAACTGAAACAGGAAAGAAACTAGCTGTTTTCCTCACTGGAATGTGCTCAAACTGCTCTGTGAGATATGTACCATGCCCTGGTTTGTGTCCCAGAACCTTAGGTCATCTCCTCGGAGTACGGATGACCTCGAGATGAGCATGGTTAAACATAGAGATGCTTATGACAGGAGGAAAGGAAAAGAAAGGGATTTCATTTTTCACATCAGTGTTCAAGGGGAAATCATCAGACCAAGAGATAAACTACTAGACTAGATAGAGAAACACAGAAAGCACACAATTTGGGACACCTTCAAAGGCAAGCCTGGCTGGAGAGAAGCTTGAGCTACATAACTCGTACATGAAACTGGAAACAAGAAAAACACTGCCCAGAGCACTTGAAAAATAGCCAAATCTCAAAATAGTGAGAACATCAGAAAGTTCCTAATGAAATCTCATCCAAAAGCAACAATGTAGTGATTTATGAGGTCAGCATATATTAAGGAACCCTCACATATTTAATATCTCCCTTGGTATCAAGAGATGAACCCCTACCTGATAAGAACTTCTGGGCGCATGTGGGAGAGGAGAGTCCCATTCCTTAGCCTGGGTCATTTGGGTGAGGAACACATTCAGATGACAACACATGGTAGGGTCACCCTCCAATGAGGGCGAATCTGGAGCTGAGAAAGAAAGTGATTTGAAAAGCAGTGCAGTCAGCTAACTGGCTCAAGGAAAACTCTGCCTAGGAGACGAAAACCTGTGCTCTCCAGAATGTATAATGAGGTGGTGTATAGGCTGTCCTATATTTCAAAGCATTGAGGTATCCTGCAACATTGTTGAATGAGTAAAGTATTGTAAAAGGAACTGATTACCATCAGCTGAAAATGTGTAACCCTGGGGCTGGGTTGAGGTGATTATATAATTGATTTCTCTATGGTTTTCAGGCCCACCAAGAATGCTGACTCATATTTGAGAGGAATTACATCTAGTAACAGAACTATTACACATGATATCTAGGCGTGTGCATGTCAGAAACTTGGGTATCTATCTGTTCTCCAAATCCAATCCTTGAACCCAATTGTCTGTTCTCTTAAAAAAAGACAGAGGGAAAAAAGCACATACATGTACACATCCAACACACACACACACACACACACACACACACACACACACAAAGAAACCTCTGTAAACATAAAGATAAGATTTGTTAAGCCATGTGAATGAATTCACAGCTATTCCTCCAGAAGTGGCCAATGCAAGAATTTCGTCTCCCATATGTTTCTACAAGTTAATCAGAAACTCAGGGTGTAGGGGTGAAGAGAAAGTTCCCTGAGAAAGATTGGCAGGAGGAGCAACGTGCTGGAACCACTCCTGGGAGCAAGAGTGGCTGAGGTTTTAGGGTCTACCTGGAAAGTTAGTGGGGTGCGCCGATACGCTGCAAGAAATATAATAGAAGGAGACAAGGTGATGAAAGTTCAGACCCAGGCTTAGGCAGAAAGCATGGGAAAGGAGGAAATAGAGGCATAAGTATCCTTCTAGGAAAATGCCAACTAATTTTAGAATCGTAGTCAAAATATCTTCGTGCAGAAAGGAAAACAACTTTTGAGTAATACAGAAATGGTCAAGAGTTAAGATTCAAGAATGAAAAGAAATATTTTTCAGCACACAGCCTCACTGAAGTATTTGTATTTCCATGTATATTTCATCTGTGCTGCAGCTAGAAGTACACTGAAATGATTTCTATAGATGAGGTAGCAGAGAGAAGGCTGAAAGTCTTTATGATGATTTAGATCAAATTTAAGTGAGAGCAAGTTTTTAACCATCACAACAACCCAACATAGCACCAGAATCTGTGGTCCTTTTATTGAAATTGCTTGCAAGCTGTGGCATACCACTGACCAGAAAATTACATATCTGATTTGTTCCTTAGACTATAAAAATTCATATGCACACATGCATACAATACAGCCATTCAGTTTCAGGGATATACATGATGTGGAATAAAAGACCTAAAACAGGGCTTGACCTTTGGAAAGTAGCTTTGTGATTAGGATAGACCTAGAAAGTCCCTTGGGAATCTATAGTTTCAATCCTAGGATTTTAAAATTTCAATGAAGCCTAAAGATCATCTGGTGTGCTTATTTTAAAATTGTCTCATGAGAAATCCCAGAATTTCAAGCCTGTGCCTCAGTGCTCTGCAAAGAAATCGATGTCTTCCATAAAACCACCAGAAGCTTTAAACTATCTGAAAAATATGCTTATCACAATTTTTTTATATTTTAATGTTATATTAAAATTTAATTTAATTTTTAGAAGTTCTGAAACTAAATAAATTAGAAAAGTGGAAATTTATCCCATGGGTCTCATTTGATATTAGAAAAAGTAGACCCACAGGGAAAAAAATCCTGCTGTTGAAGTTTCAGGGCTAGCTAACACAGACAGGACTACCTCTTAGTGTGCCTTCTCTTTAAGGCCAACCCCATGACAAAGATTCTTCGGAAAGTGATCCTCAGGAATGTGTGAGTGCAGGGAAAATGATACAGGGAGTGACATAGAAACCTAACAATGAGGCGGAAGTGGAGTCCTTTTTGGAGCTTGCTGGAGTCTGTCTAGAAAAGATGTGAACAGTACTACTGAGGAACTGCAGCCCGTGACCTCCCCCATGTGACATGAGCACTGCCACAGCAGCTCTGAGCACCTAGCAGGTACGAGTGGCACAAGGAGCTCCTTCGGAGGCTGCAGTGAAAGTCCTCTGAGGAGTAAAGGATGAGATCAGCAGAGGGAACCTGCCCTTTCCAACTGCAGATGAGCTCAGGTGGGTCTGGAGGCCTCCAGGCTGCTCAGGATAAAAAGCACCTGCTACCACATTGAACACAGGTCTCCTGCTCCCAAATGCCCACTTCAGTGAAGTGACACTGAAGAACATATTCATCCTACAAAGAACTCTGTTGAGTCAGCACTCGTTCCTGACGGACTGTTGGCAGCAACACCATGACCCCCACCACCACTTTTCTCTAGTGTCGCAGTGTAAGTATGTTCTCAGTGATGCCTCAGTGACAGAGACATTTCACTCTGCTTCCACCTCAGTCTGCTCTCTAAAAGAAGGATTTAATTTCATTAGGTGAAAAGGAAGTGGGTGATAACAGGAATCCAGCCAGGACTTTTCTTCCAAAGAAATATTGTTCTGTGACAAAGCCAAGGCAAAGAGGTTCTGAGAGTTTCCTCAGGAGTACACGGAGCTGAAAAACTCCATTGCACCCTGTGACCAGCTTAGCCCTTGAGTTTGACCAAAGAACACACACGTCCAAGAATCCTAGAGGAAAACACAATTATTAGCAATAAGTGGTAGGCAGGGCAATTAGACCAGAAGGCCCTGATACTGAGGATGGTGCAGGTGCCTGTCATTTCCTCTTCTCACTTTATTTAAGATCCTGATTGTTTTACCATCCTGGGTTCCCATGCCAAAATAAAATGACACAGCCATTTTCCAGGTCCTGTTCCATCAACAATTTTCTATGTTCTTTTGCAGGATTTAAAAATAATTTTCACAGTTTAAAAAATCCTCAGAAATATTTTAATTTTCCTCAGTAAATGGGTTAAAATAATAATTTAGGATTGATTTAAGTATGCATGATTTTGTTATGAATAGTTCTCTTCCAACACTTCATAGTTCAGTGGGAAAATATTTTTGTAGAGATTGGTAGTCCTCTTTTTCTGTAATTAAATATTTTTAAGATTATAGAAGTTTGTGGCATTCTAATTAAGTATGTATTCATGATACTCTCATCCCCACTAACAAACATACCTATCTGGACTCATATCACACTGAACTAGCAGAACCCACCACACAGGAGAACTCTTCTGCCAGGTAATGTGCCCTGACTCTAGATTTGCTCAATCTGAGGGACATTATCTCCTACTCAGGTCAGTGAAGCGCCCTCACCAGCAGGTGAAATACTGGAAGGTACAGTGCTAGCTTCTATAGTGGACACAGGAATAGATCAAGAATGAACTTTATCCTCGAGGAAGTTACAGCCTAGTAAAACTAAAAAGACATTAGTAGAAAATATGGTATGACTTATCACTGGACTATTACAAACAAATATACCTAAATTCAAATGTAAAATTATTGGGATATGAAATCAAACAATAGTCCCACTGAGGAAAAATTGATAAAGCTAATATAAATGTAGAATGTGTGTGTACGTTTGAAATTCTCTACAATTGTGCTTAGTGGTTCCATTCAACTTGATACCCTTGACTTTCCGTTTAGATTTATTTTATTGTCATTAGGCTTTAAAAAGGCTGAAGGCCTTTAAAGTATCTTAAGGCCTGAAAAACTCACTTGAGATGGGTCCAGTTTACTTCAGGTTTACCAATATCCTCCTGCCTTCCTTACACTTCGCTGAGTTCCCCGTGGGCTCTTCTCAAACACCCACCACCAACTGCCCAAGGAGAAGGTGGGATGGTGGGTATCAAAGTGCATCTTTGAGAAACATGAATCGTAAGCATGTTTGGACTCAGCGCACATTTACTGAAAAACATTGATTCTCACTGCTTCCTAAATTTTTAACATGTTAGAATTTACTCTTTTTTCTGCATGGTTATCTTACCAATTTGATTTTTAACTAGGATTTGTTCCTGTTTGTATTCAGTTTCAAGGTGTGCTTTGTTTGAATCTCTTTTCCATTGTTTTTTGAACAGACAACACCATTGCTTAGTCTAGCATCATTTACTTTTCCAGGAACAGAACACAGAGCACATTTTCCTTCCCATGTCCTTGCTTCACAGCGGGAAGCTCTTCATCCCTTTCCTACTTCTACAGACATAGATGGTCGATTCTAATAGCTTCTTATTCTGTGGTTGATACATAGCAAAACAATAAATGGAAAGGATCCAAACAGTCAGATTTCTACCAATGGTAGTCATTGTCTGTTATTAGAATTATTGACTGGTTTCAACGTTGTTTATTTGCTTTCTCAGAGACAGAGATAGAAACACTAACAGCTAAATGGTTAACAGCTGTGTGTGTCAAAATACACAAATAACTTAGCAGCTTGTGGGCCACACACCTATTATACATTATAAGAATAAAACATATACTCACCCATGCACTGTGTACTCATGCACACACACACACACACACACACACACACACACACACACACACTTTGGGTTCAGAGAAAAAAAACCCTGTAAATTCAACTGAACTGGTTCTTTGCTATGGGTGAAAGGAGATCTGAGAAAGCCAACCCAAACAAGAGGTACCCAGATGGATCATATATTCCTCCAATAATGAAGCAATTTGGATTCCCTGTACTTGCTCCTAGGTCTTCCTTCTCTGGCCCTCAGGGAAACAAGGAGGAGACTAAAACTGGAAGAGCCTTTGGAGAATTAAAAATATTATGATTTAGGACAGTAAGGGACAGGATTAATAGGCATGCATATTCCTAGATTTAAGAATCTGACTTAATACAAAAATAATCTTCCTCTATTATGTAGGAAATGTGGACATCAGTGCTCAGAAGTTGCTATAACACTGCCGCCTGAATCTGCAGCCCACCTAACGAGCAAATTATCTAGCGTTGCAGCTCTACCTGGAGACCAGGAAGTCTCCACTGACAGCGCCTGAAATGCTTTCACTTTAGCTTTCCCAAGACTGCCACCATTAGGGATAGAACAAGTTATTAACACAGTGTAAAAGTTACAAAATCAGAAGAGAAATGACTCAGAAATCATTTCACAGAGTTGTCTCCTGCAAAGATAGATGCGTGCCCACAACTTACAGAGATCAAAAAGTTGACTTTGACTGCTTGTGTGTTGGTCAGGGAGTGAGTTCAGCTGGCACAGCTCAGAGCAGGCAGCACTTGACGGTTCACTCCCATCCATTCCCTCTCCAGCACCCAGCATATGCCCAGTGAGGATTTGCAGTTTCCTAGCTCCCCTTAATCCATACCAGGGTGATCTCTTCTGTGTACCTCATTCCCAGTTATTACAAGCCTTCACATGCACATTACCATTTCTCTTACAGCTGACTAGCTAAATTACCATGCACATGGAATGGATAACTTTGTATTCTTTGTTGAATATGTTGAAATCCTCTGGAAGAGAAGTTGTATTTTGAAAAGTTTGCCCTGGAATTAATCTGGCTGACATCACAACCTGTTTGCATGGAGAAACACTGCTTCCCTGGTCAGGTTCACCAGCCAACCTGAGTCACTATGGAGCCTTCAGCACCACCCTTCAGGAGCTGGGCAGTCCAAGCAGACCAGGAGCTCTTCTGGCTGCAGAGCAAATTACATTCCTGTATTCATCTTTCCTTCCAAGACACCTGTTTCATAATATCCACAAAACCAGTGAAGTAAACACAACCTCAAAGATGAGCCAGCTGCAAGAGTAGATGGGATATTAGGTACTTAGGGTTCCTGTGTGTTAATGGCTGCATTCTTTTATCTAATTAGACCCAAAACAGAGGCTGAGAGGGATGGGTATGGAAGTAGCACCATTCACTGCGCTAAACAGATCGCTTTCCAAACTCCGCAATGGACAATTTAGTCCAAACCACCGTGTGAAGTGTGGATAATAAAAACAGGAAGCCTGGGACTTCCAGTGGAACTAATCTCTGTAAAATAGTCATAGCCTTGGGAAAACATAAAAAGCATAGCCACTCACCAAGTTATTTACTCCATACTGGCATTTTCTGGGTAAAGAGACAAGTGGCCAGGGAAAAGGAAGAAGCAACCCGGTGTAGTCACATAGGCAGAGTTCTAAAAGGTCCCGCTTGCTGCACATTTATGTGTCCCTTGCAGAAGTTCACTCTATGCTACCTTTGAGGTCTTCTTGCCCCTTCACCAAGAAGTCGCAAAAACCATTATCCTATTATGCCATTTTTGCACTAATTACATAAAAATGGTCTGTTTTGATGATTATAGGAGTTTTGCCATCTCTTACACTGGATATTATCTTAACCAAAGAAGTATTTTAGCCAATATGTTCTAGGAAAGAGGGAAATCACTTCATTGCGAAAAATGATCATTTGTAGAAATAGTAAACAAAATATACTAGTGTGTAATAGTAATGTAGCAAGTAGAGTAAGCAAATATATAATAGTAATATAGTAAGTAGAGTATGCTAACTCTAATATGCTTTCACAGTTCTTTTACTGCTAGAATTTTACCAGGAAACTTCTTTTCAGAAAGATATTTTTATTCTCATTTAAACAGCAAAGTGACCTTTGTGTGGTACAAACACACTAAACACCAGGATGGCTGCACCCAGCACTGTGTGTGGCACAACAGCGGTATATAATAAACTTGAAGAAATGACAGAAAAATAATCCAAAATAAAATTTAACATAACACCGTTTCACTTCTTTTCAAGTTTCAAAATAACTCTTCCACTGCTAAGCTAAACCACAACTGTTCTGCTCTCAGTCACTAATTAAAACCAGAGGCAGAAAGAGTACAGTGGTTTTACCCATTCATTATGAACCCACTTAAAATTAAATTAAATGCAAACAGGAAAATATTGCGGTAGAGACCACAGGTTTTTCACATGACCTTTTCAACTCACCTGGCTTTAATCATGATATTATTAGGCCTGACTCTGGGCAAGGACACATTAATTGAATATGACTTATTCTAATACTCAGTCAACTAAAGAACTGGAAACTCGATTTACCTAGTATTGAGGCTTTTGGTGGCCTTGATTATTGTTTTGTTCTTGTTTGTTTCTGTTTTTCTAGGTCTATGGCCTAGAAGATAGGTTAAGAAATATCTACATACACACATTGGCGATTTACTCCAGCAAGGGGTAAGAACAACCCAACAGGGGATTTTAGCCCTTGATTATAAAGTAAAGAGGAAGGAGCAAGCAGCACTGGGGTCATGAAGGGCTCTTTTATCCCCAGGATTGGCTTCTCCTCTTTGTCAGCTTTCACCTACCTCCCAGATGTGCACCTAGGATAAGACTTTGCAACTCAGGCTGGTGCAGAACTACACTAAGTTTTCTGGAGCTTTTCTTGCTGCATGCTCCCAGTGGGCTCCCAAGCAAGGACCTCAGACAGACTGGAGAGGCAAGTGGACCTTCCCTGAACAACAATGTCTTGCTTTATGTCATTCTCTAAGAGCACTTGGCCAGAAATTTAGGCAGCACTGACTAGGGGTACTAGCTCTTGTACCCACCATAGGCTACCAGAGTGTGCCCAGATTCAACACAAGGGGCAACCTGTAGACTGGCTTTGCGCAGCCCCATAGTGGCATGAGTGGTGAGGCGGTGGAGGTGAGCAACTAAGTGGCCAAATGGGAAGGTAATATTTTCAACCATCTGTTCTGCAGATGCCTAGCTGATCCCTACTATCTCAGATCTTACAATTTGTACAGATGGTATTCTCCAGAGAGAGAAAGGGTCTGAAATGAGTCAGTGTGAAAATTAGTCTTAGTATGAGACAACAGATAATTGCTGTCATGCTATTGTAAAAATCAATTCTCTTGTAACCAGCCACTCTCGGTATGTAGTTTAAAGACTTTTAGCATTAATTTGGGTTTACTTTGATGTGACTCTTGTCTCACACCACATCAACTTTAAGGCGACACATAAGGAGGATGCATTTAAAGATTTCAATTTTATCACCAATTTTTTACTATAATTATTCATTCTCTTTGCAGGAGCAGCATGACTTTTATTTTTCAGTAGTTCAAAAGACATGAATCCTACCTTCTCAGTCCTGCTAAGAAAAAATATATGCACTCATCATGGAAAAATGTGCTGCAAATCAGCCCCAGAACAGGCTGCTTCTTCAAGGTGCCAGGATATCCGACTTCCCAACTTTTCATCATGAACTCGGCTCACTCAGATAAAAGGAAGATAAAGTGCATTAATCAAGAAGCAAAGATACAGGAAAGGCTCAGGAAAGTGGGGGTGAAAAGTGATGAATGATTGCTGACTCTGAGAAGATGCCCCCAACTTCAAAAGGTCTCTGGGAAAAGAAATAAATGGGTATGTTTTCAGAGATCGAGTCTAACTCTGGAGGATTTTCACAAAGGACACAGGAAAGTAGGAGCAGACATGGATTTACAGAGCTCTGTCCTTATTACATCTTCCTGGATGAGTACTGTACACCTAGGCAAAGACAGAACCTTAGAATATCAGTGCATAGTTGTAGAACCACAAGATTAAGGAAAAAAGAAAATAAAGCAGTGGAGCTGTCGACAAGGACTCCTGGTGGAAGGCAAGCTTTGAGGTGAGTCTGAAGATTCCCAAATGAATCTCGGCACTTTGGAGTGGACAGGCAGAGAAAACAGAACGGAATGCCTCCCTGTGTTTCTCCAGCCCTCCCCACCACACACAGCATGCTTTCTTGAAGTTGCCTATAACTGTGCTCCCTGCAAAACCATAAGCTCCCTGATGGCAAGTCCAGTGGTGAGAACACTCCCTCTGGTACCTAAGCAGAAGGCCTCCACTGATGTCTTCTGGCTAAGTGAGAGCACAGTCACTTGTTTTTATACAAAATTCTTCTCGATGCACTGGATAGGTAAGGTGACTTCATGATGGGTTACCCGCTCTGTTTGTCATAATGAAAAATAGCCTTCTCCTCCACCATCACTGACCAAGCTGTGGGGCAGAGTCTCCAACTCTCAATAATTTGGCTCCTATCACTGAGGCCAAAACCACCTCAACCACTGACTACCTAGCTGAGCATTACCATGCCATCCTTTGTCCTTGCCCTGTCTAACCTCTCCTCTTCTAAAAAAAAATAATAGACCTTACATTTCCTTTTTATTTTTTAATTTTGCATTTTATAATAGTGGCAGCAACAGTGCTAGGCAGGCAGTTTCCCAAGCACTTTGTGTGCACCAACTTGCTTCATCCTCCTAACAACATTAGAAAATAGGTAGTGCCTCTGTACTCAGTTTAAGATAAGGAAACCAGAGCAGTGAAAGTGTGAACCATTTGTATTTGAACCTAAGTGTGCTTCTCCAAAGCGCATACGTGCCAGCAATAAGGTGCAGCCTAAGTCTTTGCAAGGCACTGTCATGAATGTCGGCTGCATTTGAGGTCCTCAAGGGTGTTTTCATCTGAAATATTTGCTCTCCTGCTCATCAGTTTCATTTTGGCTCCCTAGGTATCTGTCTAGGATAAGACATTGCGATCTCAGGCTGGTACAAGACCAGGGCTGAATTCTTCTGAGCTTTGATTGCTGTCCATTCCCAATAAGCTGCCAAGCAGCTTCTGCAAGGAAAGTAAAAATGCAAGTTGGATATTACCTGACTTATATCTCTTTGGTATTTTATCCTTCTCTGAAAGCATTTGGCCAAGCATTTAAGAATCTGTAGCATTGACCAAGGAGGGGGGTAGTACTAAAATTAGATGACAATAGATCTTGTCATTATGCTGCTTAGCATGGGAGAAGAGAGTGGAGTGTAATAAGCAAAGCTTACTGCAAAAATTCATGACTTTTAACACAGTGAGAGGAACAGAAGAGAGACTAACTCCTAGAATCCATACAGAACCTTCTCCATTCTCATGGGACACAGTGAGTGCAGCTTGCTGTGAAGGCTTATGGCTTGGACCCTGTATAACCTGCCTAAACTCTAAGCATCCTTCAAACCAACTTTAAGACTTGCTTTTCTGAAAAGTTGCTAGTGATTAATCTCTCTCCCACCATAGTTCTTCTCTTATTCCAAGGTTCAAAGCCTGAGACTGACTCATCTAATTTAAATCTAATCAAAGATTGGCTTAGAATTATATTGTAGGTGGCTAATGTATGGAACTTATGCTGTCCTAAAAATTGTAAGTACTACAGAAAAAAAATGACTATAAAACCATCTCTGAATGTTCTTTAAATTCCCAGTACAGCAAAGCAACATAATACTCACTCAGTAAATGATAGATATCTGCAGAATAAACAAGTGATGGAGCAAACAGATGAGTTATTCTAGTTTAATTTCTGAGTAAGTGACAGGGGACAGTGCTAGGCAAAAGCCAGGCAATTTGGCCTCCTGTATTCTTAAATTGTTCAACGCATAGACAGTTTGGTGCCCTCCAAACAGAGACCAAGAGCAGAGGCAGAAGCCCTGTCATGGCTGCTAGAATAAAACCTCACCCCTTCAAGCACACAGTGCCCCCTGCAAGTTCACATTCTTGGAAGTAAAAATCAACTTGCTGGCACACATTGTGTGTCTTTTCTGGAAATGATTACACTCACAGATCCACTTTTAGTCAAAGGTGTTAAAAAATAAGAGGGAGACCATCCAGTTCCAACTTTTGCTTTGTGATGAACTGTTAAAAAGTGATACACATAGAGAGAAGATGAGGTGGGAAGGGAAAGAGACAAAGTAGACTACAGAGGACCAAATAAAAGTGTTCAAAGAGGCAAGCATTACAAAGTAACAGCTCATCATTCCCAATTTTGCTTTTGGGTGTTGCTTAACAGGAGTGTTGTCCTTATACGTGGAAGGCCAACTCTAAAGAGTCCAGAGTGTTCCTTTAAAGTCTTTGAACTTGGACATCAGTACAAGGATGTAGGAGTGATGCTCCCAGTCTTTATGGTGTGCTTCCAAATAACACTAAGCTGTCCTTAAGAAAACGTCAACGACTAAGAATGTTTGCCAGATCTCAAGAACCAGGCCTGGGACAAGTTTTAAAAAGACACCACTGCACAAAGGAATTGGAAATATAGAGAAGACAGAAGTCAGAGTTTATGAACTACCCTTCCTTTTAGGCCTTTTCTGAAAAGAAAGAAATCTAGGACATCCTTACCTACACTTATCAATATCCACATAACTACATCACTATAGCAACTTTTGTAGAGGATGAGTGCCTCTCTCCTAAGTATGGCTTCGGATAAGCAAGTAAACCCAGCCCCCTCATCACCCCTTGTCACCACAGGACAGAGGCTGTGGGATTTTACACTCTTGGGTTCTCTTGCTTCACCTTGCCTGAAAAAGTTAACATGAACATCTGTGTATTACAAATGCCCAGTCAATTTATAGATTGTTGTTCCTCTGACCAAAGTCTTAATTCCAAACTTTTGTGTTTAATCACCCACTAGATAGGTATTTGATTTTTTATTTGATACTTCAGTCTACACATAATCAAAACATGAATCTTGGATTCTACATGCCCCTGGAAAGCAAGCATCTATAACTTAGTAAACATCAAAAACATTCACCAAACTTACAAAAGCTAAAACCAATGAGCCATAATTCATTTCTCTTTTTTTCCTCCCTCAAATTCCATCTTCCATTCTATTAGATTCCACCCTAAATATACACTGAATTTGTCCACTTTCCTCCATCTGTACTGCTGCAGTCCTAGGCCTAGCCACTGTCACAGGGTCTCATTTGAACAATCACAAAGCCCCTTAATTCATAGTCCAGTTAATGTCCTGTTGGAATGCCATATCACAACTATTAGCTTAGTGTTCAGAGTAAAGCCAAAGTAAATTATATATACTTATAGAATCATTGTGTATATAATAATGCAATTAAACTGCAACTAAAGAAAATGATCAAAGAAGACAAGCATAATTATAATAAATCTTCTACATTTTGTTGTTTATCGGTGATTTTCTTATCCACGTAAGGATTAACATGAGTTTCCATTCAATAGGCCAGCACTCAAGCAGCCACTATCGCTGACCTCCTGGAACACTGCAAAAATCCCCTGAAATGGTCTTCACATTTCCACTTTTGCCGCCAGTAAACTTCGTTGTCCATGAAGGCCTTAGAGGAAATCTAAGACAGAGATTGGAACATATGGCTCTGCATTTAACACAACGTGTGGCAGATATGCTCCCATTCTCTTTGTCTTTCTTAAAATAATAAGCCATACCTGTGCCAGCTGCATACAAGACTTGTCGACAGGAGCCTATGTGTGCCTCTTTTGATAGAAAGCACGAGGCTGTGTAACTGTGTCTCAGCTAGTGAGCAGAACAGAGGTGTGTGCAACTTCCAAGGAGCTCCTAAAATGTAGAGCAACTTTTTCTGGCTGACACTTCCCTCTTTCCCATGGGTTGGAGTATAGATATGGTGGAGAAGAGCCAGTGGGAATGCTGCTTGTCTCATCCTCAGCCAAAATAGTTCATTACGCAGAGTAGCTGTTCATAACGCTCTCTCAATGAATAGAAGATAGAATATAGTGCAAGAAAACCTACACCAACCACCTCTTGGTATGGCAGTTCCTAGATGTCATTCTGTGATAAGCAATATAGCATTTCTACTGAGAAAAAGATCGATCTGCAGAACGGGAGTAAAGAGTGAGTCTATCCAAAATTAATAGCAAAGAAGATATAACTGAGATGCTAATCATTATGGAAGCTACAAAAGCAATAGGCAGGTACTTCATAAAATGGCCCAAGCATAAAAGTGACAAAAAGGTAATTTGTTCCCAAGTTCAAGTCTAAAGTTCAGTAAAGACAAAGAGGCTCTATCAGATGAGCATTCGTCTTCATAAGTAACAAAATCAAAAAGGAAAGGAGGATTGAATTGACTTCTCTGGGGACATGATACATTAATCCACAAGCTCATGCAAACTGCCTCGATGTAACAAAGAAAAGATAAAGACGGTTACTTTGTTTTATTATTTTTTTAAAGGGTGACTATATCACCAAACTGTGTACTGGAGGGAAAACAGACAGATACAGAGCTGATCCCTGTGTTAAATGATGTCATCAGGGACCTGCTGATTTTTTAACATTTTGTTTTGAAATAAATTTAGAATTAGAGAGGACATTCATCTAGATGTACAAAAGACATCCCACATACTCTACACTTGGCTACTCCTTTTCTTGCCATCCTGTAGCATATTGCAATGAGAAAACACAAGAATTGAACATGGATGCATTGTGTCACTGAACTGGAGACCTTATCCAAGTTTCCCCCCGTTTCTTGCAAAAGCACCTTTTCTGTTCCAGGACCTCACCTGGATGTACTAGTTTTATTTTCTTAGTCTCTGCCCATCCCTAAGAGCTCCTCACTTTTTCCATGCCTTTCTTGGTGTTGACACCTTCAAAGGTCACTTATTCTGCTGAACTTATCATCATTGGCATTTCTGTTTTTTGTATGATGTTTGGAACAAATGTCTGCATTTTGGGCTATAATATCATGCAAAAGATGTTATTTCTTTCTCAAGGGATTACTGGTGTGCATGTGTCTCATTGCCAATGATGTTAATCTTGATTGCTTGGATAAAGTATCATATGCAGGGTTTTTCTACTCTAATATTATTATCTTTCTCTTTATGGGTAGTCAGCACTTTATTTTTTTGTTGTAATTTTTTTCTTTTTCTTTTTATTAATACACGCTTGTACTACACAGTAGTTACATTCTTCTT
>PVKN010017109.1:0-17498 GCA_004027915.1 Capromys pilorides | reverse complement strand
TTTTCACCAGAGCTTTTACAAAGCATGTTGTTCTGTCCTGCAGAAGTCTCTAATCACCTTTTACAGGTGCTGAGAAAACCCACTGTATATTCGGCTTTGTTCAATAGTTCTTTAAGCACATGTAAATTCGATGTAAAGCATGTAAATCTACTTTCAGATTTGACTCAAAGGACACTTAGGAACACACCATGTAGAAAAAGTGTCAAGTTTTCTACTCTTTAATAAGATAAGCTACATTAAAACAAGTGAATTTTTCAAAGTACTTTTTCCTTAAAATATATCACTAAGAAATTAGAAAAATCTGTTTAAATATTACAACTACATGTTTAGCACAAGTAAAGTCGAAAGTCTAATGTATTATTTGTAAACACATTTTACACTAGAATTAAAAAAAAAACTGCATGTCTGACATTTATGTAGACATTTATGACCTGTGGCAAAAGTTCACCCGTGCATACACTATTAAATTACCGGGAAGTCATCGCTAGGCAATCAGATTAATGGAGACAAGCCTACTTTTAAAAATTGCTTAAAATATTATGTATTTTTGCTTTTATCAGTGAGAAAACAAATTTAACCTTTTATAAGGGTCCAGCCCAAAGTGTTTTTCTCTATATTAAATAACTGTTTCATTCCAATATAATTGACACTGTTTGGACTGAACACAGAGAAAATCATATAATAGTAGGGGAAAAATAGGCTATTCTGCTGAAATAGACAAGAAAGCTTCACTTTGCACAAAAATATTCAATATAATGCACATATATGTACAACATCCACATTACTTAATCTAAAAATTCCTGAAGAAGAAAATGAATTTGAATTTGACTAAATACCTATAAATATTCTCTGTATAGAAAACAAACTAGGGGCTGGGGAGATAGCTCCATGGCACAAGTGCCTGCCTGGCAAGTGCCAGGTCATGAGTTTGAACCCCAGTCTCACCAAGAAAACAAAAAACAAAAAGCAAAACATTGTTATAGCTGTTTCTGACTTTGTTAAACAAACCTAATTGCTTATTGCCTGTGGTTGTTCAACAAAGGATAACACGGCAATTGTAAAACATAAAGTGTGCTGATTATTAATATCTGGCTGTGGTTGGATTGGCTAGTACTGTATACTAGACAGAAATGGAGTTTCATATTTGAACTGAGCTGTTTGCATACTGGTTTCACTTTAGAATTACTCTGCCACACATACGGTACAAGTGAGCACTTCTGAATCAAAATAGAGGCTGAACAACCACATGAATAGGAGAGCAATGTTTTGACAATCCAAGGACATGCATATTGTGCTTCCCAACCCCAAACGTGCTAATAGTATTGAACATTATGTTGTATAAGACTCAAAGACACCACTTCTTCAACAAGTTCTCTGATTCCCTGTCTTCTGGGACTGCAGGTAGCCCATAAGGAACTAGACTCCACTTTGCTCTCATTGAACAGAGTTTTTCTATACCATTGCCTGGAAATCCACTCCAGCATCCACCAGTGCTTTGGAGATCTGAGCTGATTGCTGAAAGTGAACATTATCTGCAGGGAGAGAAAGGAAACATCAAGTAGCGAGTAGCCTCTTCATTTCTTTCATACCAAAGGGTGGGAAAGGCACAAGAAGAAAGGGACTGTTTGAAGTTCTAGGACTCAGCATCCCATCTAGCCCAAGACAAGTGAGTTGTGGAAAGCAACACTGTTTTATTGAAGTAAATGTAACAGTCTTGCCCCTCATGCTTTTGTTTTGTCAGTAGTGAAATTGCAAACCTGTCTGTGATACTAAAAAGTCTAATTAACTGAAACTCACCATCTGCTGTTCCATGAATAAGGAGGTACTCAACTTGTTTAAAATTTTCAGCTCTGCTCATGACTGTTGAATTCTGGAATTGGGAAAAAGAATGTCATTATTCAAAAAAGGATCTGCCATAAACTGATTTTTCACTTCAGTTTACAAAATAAAATGTTTTCAGCTGGGGCCCCCTTTGATACAAAATATAGCAAACCGATATTCAAGCAAATGCTGTCTCCATGCATGGCAGAATGCACAGCATGCCCTGTGCCTGGGAGACAAGACTGGAAAGGGAGGAAGCTGCATCTCCCCTGTACACATAGGAAGAGGGCACCTGCCACCCAGGCTGCATGCAAAGCCCTTTGGGATCCAGATCCCAGATTGGCTGTGTCCTATGCATTAGCACAGGGCAGAGTCTCATATTAGCAATGTAGGTTCCATGGGCTTCTGCTGTAGTTCAGCCAAAAAGTGTATTACTATGGCAACCATGTGTCACATGGTGCCATACATGCTACATTTCAAAGAGCCTGTACATAGCATTTGCAACTAGACATGCTTTGCAATATGTCATGTGAACTTTGGTCCACATTGCTAAATTCTGAATGAAAAGCAAATATTACCTCTTTGAGAACAGATGTTTAAAACCTAGGCAGATGTAATGGAAGGGGAAAGTGGTGAAAAGATCAAAGGCGGCTTTAGAAAATCAGTGAGTTCTTATTGGCTGTGCTATTCTGAACATTGTAGAACATGCTACCGTTAGATAACTCATTACCAAAAGGACTAAGGAAATATAGGATAAAAATTGAGAGGTCACATAGATATGGCCTGAGTCAGAAAATCTGGAATGGGGTCAGAGATTTCGAGTGAAGGAGCTGGTGCAATTATAGAACTAGGCATCTGGTTTTAATTTGAGGCAATTCACAAAGTTGGAATGCAAGTTAAAATCCAGGTAGAGCTTGAGAGATTTGAACAATAAGCTCAAATCTGCTTTGATTGTCCTGTAATGGACAGAGGAAGATGGACAGAGGAAGAAGCAATATCTACCTTTAAAGCAGCAGCTAGTCCTGCAGCACCTTGGTAAAATTTAATGAGGCCCAAGGTTTGTATTTTATAGTCATCTTTTGATGAGAGTCCTGCTCAGGGTACTTGTAGTCTGATTTCAGGCTCGGTATCAATGAGCTGCGAAACTGGAAAAATGCTGCACTTTGAGCCTTATTTTCTATGAAATAGAAATAAGAATGATTCCTCTCTCTCCCTCACATAAATAGGAATCAAGAGACAGGGCAGAAGTATTTAAGATTAAATTGTTTATAATAATGAAAGACTTCTATGACAGTCTTTCTGGAAAAAGACATTCTGCCCACAACTTTCTACCCAAAACAGTGCATAGACTGAATTGAGAATTAATTCATGAACTTCCAGGATAAACATTCATGACTTATTAAAAGTGATACTTTATTTTCTTTTTGAGCAACTTTTCATTTGATGAGATGTCCCAGATAAACTCATCTGTGTATGCATCCATCCATCCATCCATCCATCCATCCCAGTACCTCATTTATCTAACCATCTACTCATTTTTTGCACCTAATCAATCAATATTTATTTGTATCTCTCTAAACAATAACATCTTAAGAGAAATTCATCTACTTTATTACTCCCATCTTGACACAGTGCCAACATTTATGGATGAAATGACTGAGCCAAATTATTAAACATTTGCGCTGTTCAAGATATTTGGTCCCAGGTTTGCAGAGGCAAATGGAAATAGCTAAGAGAGGTAGAACAAAATATTTCCATTCAAATATTTGATGAAAAACATTTGGTCTACTTTAAACCTACAATATCATGTCACTAAGAATACAGTTACTGAGCATTTCTCTGTGCCTGTCTCTGTGTTACGTATCATGAACGATTTATAAAAGCACTGTTACATCTAACCTCCATGAAACAGATCTATACATACTCTACTTTTTAATAGAAATGGTGACAATGGGAAGGTAAGTAACTTGTGCCAGGATCCATTTGTGGGTTAGAGCTAAACAAGTCTGATGGAAATGCTCCCCCCTTACTTTTTATATGTAAGTTGTGCTTCATCTCTTCTAAAATTCAAAGGTGTTGACACTATGTCTCCCAGAAAAAGAAATCGTATGAAATAAAATGTTAATGCCCTGCCCTGCACTTTGAAGTGTGCAGTAATAGTAGGTCCTCTGGCTCCTGGGTACATATGTCTTGTCATAAAACAAATAACTTGGACAGGGATTGGCTTGAAGAGCCTTGTGAAACATGGGAGGCATGTGTTCTGACGGTTCAGGTGAAATGTAGCCTCATGTAACAACAGAATTCTGAACAATTTTCTGCTCTTCAGAGAAGGAAGGGTTAAAATAAATCTCCCTAAATGCTTCTGCTGTGCACTATTTAAAGCTGGAGACAGCAGTGGACAGGCCTGAAGATTGATAGTGAGCATTAATATTCTGAGCTGCGGGATCAGGAGACCTTTCAGAGTCCTCTGTGATGATTTTTGCTGCTTGCTGTGCTCCTTTTCCCTTGAATCAAATCTGGCTCTGTGCTCACATAAGGCAGTCAACATTAACACCCAGACCTGACCCAGATGCACAGCTCTCACCTCTCCTCACCTCAGGTGACCTCAGAGGCCTGCCATGCTTGCCAGCATGAATAGAAAAAGCTGCTGCTCAACCTCCCAGTGCCACGAGACTGAGAAATGTCATTGAAACACAGAGTAATAGTTAGAAGACATATAAATACGCAGGACAGTTAGCAAGGAATGTGATAGCTACTGGAGTTTGGACCAAAACAGTTTCTGGCTGCCTTTTTTTTCTTAAATGGAGTGAATACAGGCTGAAAGAAGACAATTTTTATAAACAAGTAAAACCCTGAGCCTAAGATAAATGTTGTGATGTACACACTGTAGCTGTGATGAACTAGACATGGTGAGAAACGCAACATACTGAGAAAAAGACGAAAACTGTGATAAAAGTGTCATGATGCAAATTGTTTTACATTAACAATATTACACTACAAAGAAAGAGAGACAAATACTTTAATGCAGCAAGAGAAAAATAAAACAAAAGCTTTCCCTGCAACTGCAAGATCAGTGTGCCATTTCAAATACGAAGCCCCCTGCTTCCCACAGAAGCCTCTGCAGGGACCTTTCTGTGAGTGGGAGGCAGGCAGCTTGTGGACACACCCACTTCAAGGCAGGCTAACTGCCCACCCCACCCCACCCCCCGCCAAAAAAAAAAACAGTAGCTATGCCTTTGCCTCCGGAACCACTGACTGATCCTTCCCCACTAGCGAGTCTTCTGGCTTCTCATTTATGTCTTTAGGGTCCACTGAATGGCACATGTTAAGTTGGGAAGATAACTTACAAAACCAGGGAAAGGAACGCATGGCTTCATTTAAGATGTGATTAATGATTGGGGAAAATTAATCGTGCTATTTTAACCCATATAAATAGGATTACCCCTCTTTGCCTATCCAGGCAAACAGAAATAAAAAAGGAAATGCATGACTAAGTTAGAAGCTGAATAGTCAGTCTATCACCAACTACTAAAAAGGAAGCTCAGAGTGATAAATGGGCAAAGTTGCAATGGTGGTACAGTTGGCACTCTCCTGAG
The DNA here is from genome assembly GCA_004027915.1 of Capromys pilorides. NCBI lineage: Eukaryota > Metazoa > Chordata > Mammalia > Rodentia > Capromyidae > Capromys > Capromys pilorides. Next base: position 12,081 of record PVKN010017109.1, on the reverse strand, counting down.
GCTAGAAACTTCCGGAGAACCCTGCTGCCAGCAACAGCCTGGCAAGGAGAAGTAGGAAGGTTTGGTCCAGTGGCAGCGCTGCTTCCACAGCCTCGCTGTGAGGAGCTTTTCCTTCAATCCCCCAGAAGAACCATCTGTAGCTGCTAGTTGGATCATGCTGGTTCCTCAGTTACCTTCCAACAAATAAATCTTTATATTTTTGAAATAAAAGAGCTGATAAAGAGTAGGGAAGTGGGGTGAGAAACAGAAGCTAGAGAATCTTTAAGCTACCCCTTGAGCCATCTCTTGCCATACGGACAATGTGCTTCCCAGAGACAACGACGGCGGCAGCAGCCATGTCCTGCGTGCTTGCTGCATGCGGCACACGCAGCACAGGTAACCCTTCCCATAAGCTTTTGGGGGAGATCTGATTATTCCCATCATCCAGATGATAAAACTGAGGATCAGAGAGGTATAAGTGACCTCCTGAAGCTCATATTCAGGTAGGTGGAAGAAACAATTTGGATGTAGCTCTTCCTAAAGCCAAAGCCCATTCTCTAACCATCATATTTCAGTGTCTCTTGACATCACAACCCAACAACGCATCACTATACCCAGTTCTTGGAGAAAGAGAAAGCAGGCACTGAATCTAATAGCCATAAATACAGAGATTTAATAAAACATTACTTTGAATTTACTGGTTTATGTATGAATTCTATTTTGCAATGGAGGCCACATAAAATATGATTCCACTTTGGGAAGCATCATTAATTCTATGACAGAGGCCACAGAAAATGTTAAAGAAAAAAATGTATCCCACCCACTGCATCAGATGTGGCTCTTGTTTACGTCTGTCAACAACAGCACCCATGTGGTGCCAGAGAGAGAGCTCCCATCCGCCCCAGACAGGGGGCTCCACCTCAGGCCTCCCAGGCAACACTGGCTTCTTTAAAGATCACACAGCAGTCAACATTTTATCAGCACTCCACAAACAAGTTAAGGTTTGGCTTAAATCTGAAGGTCTCTCTCCCTTTGGCATATTCTGGGATAATAGAACAAATGTCAAATCAGTACAAGATGGCATATTTACAAAATTGCACCCTGTTTTGCATAACCTAACGATGCAGCAGTTCTTAAGGATTGAACATTTCAAATCTGCTAGCAGAAGACTGCCAAATCTATGACTGTTTCGTACACTTGCCAAAAGCCTATCAAATTCTGAGCAAAATGCAAAATAAATCTCCTCTACAAGTTAAATCAGCCCTTCTGTGTGTTCCAGGCTGCCCTCTTCTCTTGGCAGCCAGGCTCAGGACTGGGCCCCACTTCTCCTTCCCTTGATCTTGCACTTCCCTCTGTATTTCCAAATGCGTTTTCTCCCATCTTCTGTCCTACCGTACTGGTCACCATTTGGCCCTCTCTTCCCACTACCGTTCTTCTATTATTCCTAAGATCACTGGGTTCTTTCTGTTTTTGTTGTTGTTGTTTTTGGTACTGGGGATCAAGCTCAGGACCTTGTGCTTGCCAGCAGGTGCTTATGCTGCTGAGCTATCTCCTCAGCCCTCTTGAATCAGTGCACATGCCTTATCAATTCCCAGAAGACCACTCTGCCTGTCACACCCATATCCTCTGGTGCTCTGCCTCTTCCCTCTGCACAGCCTGTGGTGAGCATCTCTGCCTCTCCTGCCAGTCTTCTTTCTCTCTCTCCTTCATACACACAGTGCCCCCCTATCTTCCCCAACCCTCGACACTATATTTTACTTAATATTTTTGTGCCTCAGTTTCCATGTCAGCAAATGGGGATAAGTAGAATATTATCTTAGAAGATTGGAGGGTAGAATTGAAATTGACAGTCCATGTAAAGAGCTTAGAATATTGCCTCATCATCAATACAGGTTATAAATGAATGTAAAACCATGAGTGAAATGAGTGAAACCCCAACTTTCTGGCTCTTCCTCTCCCTACATGCTCCAACAGAAAGATGTGGAGCTGTACAGCCACAAATTGTAAACTACTTGTCTCTTTCATGCACAGCAATCTCTTTGGCATACTCATGACTCTACCATCCCCATGTTGGATTTTCCCGCACATATGGAAAACATTTTAGAACAGTTAAACCACCAGACACATTGAAAGGTGAACGAGTATACTCTGTACTAATATCTTTCAAAAGTTTGACCAGAAACTATGACCAGCCATTTGTGAGACCATTCCTGAGTAGTCCATCAGGAACTCAGTCCTCTAGGGGGAGCTACACTTCCTGTCTGTTTGTGTGTTACCAGTGGTCATGAAGGTTGCTGTACTGGATATCTGATTCTTTTACTCTGTCACCACTTCTGCTTGCTATGGACACAGACCGACTGCTAAAAAGATATCCATACAGCTTCACAGCTCATTAGCTCAGATTTGCTCACTGCCCTCCACTTCGCCTATTTAGAGCACCTGGGACAAGTGCTTTGGCATTTTAAGGAGATGAATGCCTTCTTGCCTCTGACTTTCTCATAGTTAAAGGAGCTACCTTGTCACTTGGAGTAGGTGGGTGATGATCTTCTAAAGGAGTCTTCTGAGTCACTGCTGGTGTCACTGCATTGGTTCAAGCCTTTACCCTAATCTATGTGGCAGCTCTGAAGAACTAGGGAAGGGTTGCCTCTGGTTGGATGAAGCCCCCATGGACACACACCTCAGCAAGTGCAGGGCAGAGCAGCTTTCAGCCAGGCCCAAAGCCCTGCACATGGCACTGTTGCCTGTTACATTCACCTGTACAAATAGCTTCTCTAATTCCCCGTCCTCAATAAAGTAGGCCCTGTATTTCACATAGTATGTGCCTCTGGATGATGTGGCTTTCTCTATCTAGGTGATTAATGAGCTGCTAACAATGCTTTTCTCATTTGAGTTTCATTTAAAAATTGAATGCTCTTCCAGTACAATTCTAGCTACTGTATCAATGGATTTCTTTTAAACTGACAACACAGACCAAGATCAAGGCTTTACTTACTCCTTACCTCGGGCATTCCTAATTCTCAATGCTTTGGAAAGAATTAGTGGTGCAGATGAAATAGAAGCCATTTTGAAAGTATTTCCTTCTTCTGACCCACAGAAATGCACAGGGTAATAAAAGCCTCCAAGGAACTGTCTTCTTTGTCTTTTCAAGGAGGGAAAGAAAAAGAGAGGGAAGAAATGAGGGAGTGACAGACAAGAGGACAGATAGAGGCAGAGACAGAGAGAAAAGCCACCTGGGAAAGAAAAGTAAAAGATGGGGTCCAGAGGGGCAGCTGGGGCCTTGGAGGAAAAATAGAATCTTTGAATGTATTCTTGCCAGAGACAAAAGCACAGGCTCATTTAAAAAACAAAGGAGGGCAGCTTTATTCTAAAGCCTGCTGTGCACCAAAAATAGGAACTTAGATTCAGTTCTCCACATTGATTCAGTTCTCCAGGATCCCAGGAAGCATCTAACTGGTGGAGTCAATTCTGTTAATAGAGTAGCCTCACTTGCTTCGGCCTACCTTCACTGTCACCCTCTCAGATAATTCCTCTGAGTAACACATTGGGAACCTTTAGCTCCATGGTACTGGCAGTTTTAATGTGTCCATTGCCAGCAGTGAATTCTGTGCCAAGAAAACCCGACTCCTGGCGTGGAAGGATTAAACAGTCCTCGGGATCCATCTGTGCAGTGAAGTGAAAGAGTGACTTTGTGCACCCAGTGTGCGTGTGTTGCCATTGGCAGTAGGAAGTGACTTCTATTTACATGACTACCTCATGTGGCGAGCACCTAAGGGGAGAGATGAAAATGGCCACTGCTGTGGGACGGAGTTGGGGAAGAGGGGGGTTGGTGTGGGGGAAGAGGAGCCTACAGCAGAGGAGAGAAATATATAGATTAAAATGGCAGGTTACAACTGTTATCCTATACAATTCTATAGAGGGCTGGTTTTGAGGAAAGAAGCTGTGAGTCCATGTTCTTGGATAAGGGAAGGCAAGTGCCACAAACTTGCTTAGATCTCAGAGATTGAACTTGACCTTGTACTTCAGGGTTTAATGGCTCTGAACAATAGGGTTTTTTTAAAATTTATTTTTATTTTATGTTTTCAGTACTTGGAATTAAGCCCAGGGCCTTATACTTGCTAAGAAACTGCTCTATCCCTGTGCAGTCTTTTTTCTTTATCTTTTATTTTGAGATGTGGCCTCACTGAATGGCCTGGGCTGGGCCCACACTTGTAGTCCTCCTGCCTCGTCCTCCAGAATACTTGCATTAACAGCACGTACCACTCTACCACATCAAGTTTTTAAAGTGAAATTTTGGGCTCATCATCCGTCATCCTGCAGACCAGGAGGTAGGATCCTGGGCAGTAAACCTTTGATGTTTAGGAGCTTTTAGTATTTTGTAATGGCTGAGAAAATCCTTTGGCAATCAAATTTAATTTGTCTGGTTGGAACACTATTCATAATATTTCAACTGTAAAGTGAGACAGAGTAATGAAGAAATATAACTTGTACTAAAAGTTTCTGCTTAAAAGTTTGTATATTGCATCAGGAAATGTTCTAAAGCTATACTCCATACAAAGGAATCCAAAGAATATAACACTGAAGAAACCTTTGAATGCCTAACAGCACCACCCAGGGGAAAATCCAATACAAAACAGCTAATCCAAGCAAGGATTAGAAGGGAAATAACATGAATCCAGAAGGAGAGGCTGGTTTCCTAGGAGGTAGAGATGGAGGGCAAATGACATGGAAAAGGGAGAGAGGGCACTCAGGGGACCATGGGTCTGTCATAGAAACTGGGCCAACATTAGCTGGGGGCTGACCATCTGGTTAAGGAGCATGGACTGGATGTCGCTGAGCATACAAGGAAGGACTGCTGTGCTGCCATTGGGTGGAAGGGAAGGCAAGCTAAGGGGAGAAAATCTGGGCATTACTTTATGAAGTCCTATGTCATGTGAGGGGGAAAGGTGTACAGCAGTCTGGATTGTGGAGAACGAGTAGAAAGAATGAAGTACAAAGTCTCAGATGGGACCACCGACAAAAATGAGGACAACCTGATCACGGCACTGCATTGGAGGGGAAAGACGATTTGTGGACCTCATTTTGCAAACTGTTGCTTTTCTATCTTGATTGAAAACCAGATGAAAACACACATGAAACACGAACCTGAACACATTACACCCATCATTTGTGTATTAAGTTAAAAGTAAAAGGTAAAACCTAAATCTTCATTCTTCTTTGCAAAACTAGAAGCTTTTGTTTTATTTTGTTTTGAGCTCCAGTTTCAGAACCCACAGTAATGATGACATCATAAAAATATACAAATACTGCTCACAGCAAAGTACTAATATGAACCCCTTTCATTGGGAGCCTTGACACAGATGACTGTGTCATCTGTATTTTGCCTCTTTCTTGTTTTCTTCCTTTCTTTTTAACACATTGTCCTGGAAGGACTTCCAACATCTTGGAGAACAAGAGCATCATAGGTGATTATAAGTAACTCACAAGTTTTAATTTAGTTTTTTGCTCTTCAGTGAACATGACACATATAATCAGGAAGATGCCAGAAGGACAGAAGTTCTGTAAGATACCCTTAGGCTAGCACTGCCGGTTGCATCAGGGCAGTACCAGAGAGAAAGCTCTAGCTTTGCCCAGGCATCCACACTCGCAATGCGGGCCAACAGCTGCTGCAGCCCGGCCATGCTTCAGGGGCAGCAGCCCGTCGGCAGAGCGACATGACCACCGCTGCTCCTGTTCAGCAACCAGACTGCTGGATGCTACGCAGACATTTAGGGCCGGGGCATTTCAGGTACTTCCCAACAGCATCCACCCTCACCTGATTTATTCAAATTGTGTTTTTAAAGTCTGTACACAGTTGGCCATGATCAAGAAAAATTATAGGCTTGTATCTGTCTTAATTATGATAGTATAATAAATAATTTTAATATGTAACTAAAGATTTAGTGAATTTTCTGGGCTTTAGAGAAATACATTGAATTTGACATGCTTTCTAAACTGAAATTTTTATAATTAAAGTAATTATCTGGTGTTGCTTTGTATTTCCAAATGAATGCATATTGTGACCTATATAGCATACGATAAAAACTGTAATTATGCAGAATATAGTAGGGGAAGTTATTGGAGTATCTCTAAACCACCTGTGTTATTTCTTTTTAACAAGGATTTTATTGGAAATAAAAACTTTATATTTTATAGAATAGATATACTTTAAAACTTCTCATCACTCCTCCTCTCTTACCTTGTAATGGTCAAGGTTGTCCTCTGGAGTTGGGAGACCCATATAACGTTCTGTGTACACTGAGTCTGTGGCAGCAAAAAAGAAAAAGGTGTCATTCCCACAATGACCATTCTTCTTCCGTTTATTAGTTATTTTAGATGTTTTCCTACAACACAACTCATGTGCTGGTCTGGAGTGCTGCTGCCTTCAGAAATATCTCCTCTAGATCTGGCTGGGTGCTGTACCCCAGTGCTGACTCCCAGACCACCACTCAGACACATCGCTTTCCCTTCCAGCCCTAACTCAAGCACATCACAGCGTGGTCAGCCAGAAGGCTAACAAGCTAAATGACCTAAAGCTCAATTAATAATTCATTTGCAGGATAGTCAAATGGGAAATAAACCTGCTCAAAGAAAGTCAGTTAAATTCCCAATTCCCTTAAATGTTTTGCCCTAATTAATGATATGTGCCCTAATGTATACCTTAATTTATAATATTCTATTTCTTTCTGGAACTTACGAGCAATGATTTTTTTTTTTTTTAACCAGGGATTGAATTTGGGCCTTGCACTTGCCAGGAAACCGCTTATTCTACTGAGCTCTCTCCCCAACCCTGTTACTAGCAATAATTACTTAAGTTATGTTTCTTTTATTTTTCAGCAGGTAGGGATTCACCTGTGGCACTTACTAATCCCACACTGGTTCAGCTTGTCTGTCATAATACACATTAAATGTGTATTTACCCCTAGTTTGGGAAGAAGTCTGATGCTTGATGTTGTAACACCTGAACACTGTGAAATAGAGTTCATTGTTATTTGTCTGCAGAAATGTCTAAAGCCCCTTTAAGGAGGGTGGAAAATAATATGCATAATTAGACACTTTGTATAAGCGATGTATTTCTGCTCAATTTTAAAACTAAATTATGCATTATATAGACATCATCCTAAAATATCAATGAGAAAATTTATGGAGGAAAAATTCTAATATAACTTCAGAAATAAATCTGACATGACTGTTTTGAGAGCTGCTTTGTTAAGTGACCAACTTTCATTAAACAAGTAGAAGAATGATTTCTTGCTACTGTGTTGCATAAGTTAGTAGCTTATATATCACTGTACTTGTGCAAGTATTTTGATACTGAGTCTCTGAATTCTTTAAATGGGTATATCACCTAAATTCAACAATGCCACTCTTTTTGAATGATGGTCATTAAAGATAAAAATATTAATGAGAATTAGTTGTTCCACATGTATTTTTCATGTCATTTCTACAAAAAATACTTTTAAGTGAGTAACAAGTATATTTTAATTTGTTAAAAATGAATAAGACAATGAAATTTTATACATATAGAAGACACTCGTAAAATATAATATTTTTTTGCAGGACCGGGGATTGAGCTCAGGCTCTTGCACTTGCCAGGCAAGTGCTTATTCTTATTCCCTGGCCCGCATAAAATATAGTATTTTAAAAGATGTTTAAATATAAGTGTTATCATTTGTGTATAGGTGTCCCCCCAAAGCCTCATGCAGTCATGGGGCAGCTTCTGGAATTTGTAGTTGATTATTGTGGAAAGGGCTGCTGCACCTCCCCTGGGGCAGGTGGTTTGCATTTCAATGTAAGGGAGGAAGAGAAGTTACCTGCTTGAGCAGCTAGCTCTTCCTGTGCTCTTGCTCTTAGCTGTCACCATGAAAGGTTTTCTACCATGTGCCACTTTGCCTTGGAGCCAGCTGAATACGGACTGAAATCTCCAGTAACTGTGAGCTAAATAAACCTTTCCTTCTTTCATTTTGAGTGTCGGGTGTTTGTCCCAGCAATGAGAAAAGACTAACTAAGACAATGAGGTCTTAATAATGTGCTTATGTCGTATAAAACTTTAATGTTCAGATATTAATAACTTGTACACTTGGTGGGGGAAACAGGCCTCTAAAGCAAAATAAAATTTTCCAATAGCTGCAGCCTTCAATTCTATTTTGTTAGTCTATCATATTGTCTTGTCATTGTACTAGACTGGTGAACATGTGTAAGAAGATTTAAGATTTAAAAAATAACATTTTTAAAAAAAATAGGGCCAGCAAGATGGTTCAGCAGTCTAAAGTGCCTGCTTAGACAACTGCATGGACTGTGGTTCAATCCCTGCACCACATGCTGCACCAGCACCAGCCCTAGGGCAGGCTGAGCCAGTCATAACACAAATAAATGAGGTTTAAAAAATAAAAAATAAAAAAATAAAATATTATATACAACTGCATAAAGTGGCTATTGTAAACTTCTTAAAATTTGCTTCAAAACTACTTACCTACTTTTTAATATACTTTGAATACTGTTCAAATTTTCACATGCCTAAACACTATTGTATTCCTTTGAATTAGCCATTCTACATATATTTAATGGAGTTCCCACCTTACTATATTTTTAAACTCACAAAGACTGCTCTTATTGTTCTACTGACCACAAGAGGTCTCCAAAAACAATCTATCTCACAGAACAACATCAAACAGAAAAGTGTGACATGAAAACAATTCCACTATGTGCAGATCAAGCGGTAACTATGCCCTCCAGTTTTTGAACAACAACAACAAAAATAGCAATTATATTTTGTGCATTGGCTTCCACTGAGCGAGATGAATTTTAAAAGAGAGGCCCAGTTGCACCATGTGTCAAGACATAAGATGCCTAATGAGCACATCTTCTCAATGATTCTGCCCTTACAGTGCATACAGGAATTGAGACATAGGCAGAAATGTAGTCAGTTTCTCAGTGATAAACATGACAGTCTACAGTATCATTCACCTAGTACAAGGCAGTCAGAAATAAACACCCTCCTGCTCAAAGGAAAAAAAGGTGCACATTTCCCTTCTTCCTCTAATACTTAAAGCCCCCACATCAAGTTAAATAAAGGATTTATCTGAGAGATGCAGTGCTGAGGTTGTTTTAAAATTTAGAAAGCGGAATTTACTGGTAAGAGACTAACTGTGCAAGTAACATATACCCCCCCCAGTCTTGCATGCTAGCAGAATAAATAAGATAATCTTATACTAGGTATCCATAAAGAACCTCCGAGATGAATTGGCCGATTGCATTTGTTATGGAAACACTGAAGCTCAAAAAGGAACGGTTTTGTTATTGAAATTTTAAGGTTAACATTTATTATTTCTTTGAAGCTGAGAGAAATTACATACCGTAGTAATCCCACCGTGACACGGGAGCCACAGCTATTCCACACTTGAACACACCACTTCCCGATCCCAGGACCATTGAGGTTACGTATCCACCATATGACTAAGGAATGGAAACAGTTATTTTTATGGAGGTAAAGGATTAAGGACATATGGTAAGCGAGTTGCAGCTTCCACATTTCTCACATCTTTATATACTGTGCCTCTTTAGAGAGAAAAAGCATGCTATAAGAGGCTTAAATTGGCCTTAATTGGGCCGTATCTCAAGACTACGCTTTCAAAGCCCTGGTCTCTTTTCTTGGTAAGATGTAAGGAAAAAAAAAAATATGGAAAATTTCCTGACCCTGGAGACGGGGTGAACCAGTGAAGGAAAAATGAATAAATAAAAACAATAAACACGAAATCTTTACTGGTTGACTCATAAGAAGTCTCACTTCCCTCTCCTTTCTGGATTCCTCCTTTCCTCCCTCCTTTTCCTCCATTTCTTCCCTCCCTCTTTTTTTCTCTTTCTTCTGCTTTTCCCCTTCTCACCTGTCCCCCTCATCACAATAAAGCACGTTTAAGTCTGGCTCAGCAGACCTCTGTGGGAGCCCTACCCAGTGACCCAAGCACTGTTGGGTACACTTCGCATCTGCCAATATTTACATCCAGAGATGAGTTAGCGTGTTCCAGGTTATAGTCAGCAAGGAGCGCCTACAGATGCGTCAGTCAGACTACTTACCCAGCCCCAAATCGCAACCCGCTTGCTGTCCACAAATCCCATCTTTGAAAATTGTCTGAAACACATGAAAGTTCACAAATCAGCTTTCCTCTGTGCATAGAAAACTAAGATAACTGCACCAATGTGACATCCTGCCATTTATTTCTTTCATTTTATCTGAAACTAGGATGGATCACTGCCAGCAATCAAACACACCTGAGATAACTATCTACCAAGCTAACTTAAGATCCAGAGGAACAAGGCTTGCTTTTACTAGGGTCCATGAAAATCGAGTGTGTGTGTGTGTGTGTGTGTGTGTGTGTGTGCATGTGTGTTTCACAGAAAACAAATCCTGGCAGTTTTTTCACAGCTTTACATAAAAATTTGCAGCCCAGATGCACTTTTCTTTACATAATTGAATTTAAATCTCTCCAGATGTTTTTCCATTTCAGAGTATCTGCCCCTGCAATGGAGAAAGATAAGGGCAGGGAGAACATCTGGGTAAGGCTTATAAATGTCACAGGGCCCCCTACCTGAGGACTTAAACACCACTGTTTAAATAAATCCTTTCTTATGCGGGGTGTTGATTAGTTAGCTCAGCACCATAAAGTAGAAAGCAATTTTTTTTCTTGATGGATTAAGAAGTCTTTTTGTCATTAAACTGAGTTCAGAAATGTAGCGCAAATGAAAAAATGAGAAATACGTCTTATATACCTATTTCCTTTTTCATTCTCTTTAAAGTTTATTTTTACCTACCTGTTCCTTAATCTTAGCCTTACTTCAAAAGGAATTTTACTTAAAATTCTATCAAATAGAGCATTCATCTCTCGAGTGTTGGGGATATTTTGAGCCTCCTATTAACACTGATGTGACTCTGAGAGTTCCTCCATTTTCAATGGATGACGCATGCCATAGAGAAAATTAAAAATAGTTTTCCCCTTATCTTCTTCATGTTAATTATTTAAACTCAAAGATTTCATAATAACGATGTGAGCTTTGACTCCAGAGAACACACCCTGATAACTGTCTGTGTAGTGCACACACCCCTGAAGCCAGGGCCTCTGGATACTGTCATAAAGCTCATGTCATTTCTCTCTCCAAAGGCACAAAATGAAATGTTTCTCTTTTGCTTGAGTTCACAAAAGCACCACCTGAAATTCTACCTGGCTGAGGAGTTTATATAAATAGGCTCACATAGGATATAAGAATGTGCATCTCTTTCATTAAGCAGTACAAGATCTGTCCGTGTTGTTATGCTAGGTTCTTTTAGGCTCTGACATGGTGCCCTGTTGCAAACATGCCATACCTCAGGATTTTGGTAACTCAAGTTGCATTTCATAGATACTCAATTTTGTGATGTAGGACTTTAGAGGTCCAATTTGAGAGGCCCTGAGCTCTATGCCATCTCTCATACAGAGAAGAGAGGTCTAGAAAGATTAAAAACTTCCTTGAACATCTCACCCGTGAACAAATTTATCCCGCCTCCAAATCTCTCTTTTGTAACTCTTAAGGAAAATAACTATTAACTTTAGTACAAGGGAATCTCATTCACTCCAGGGTACTTAGAGAAGTCTCTTTCCTCATGAGTCTATGTTGATGTGATCTGAGTCATGGGTGATGAGTCCCTCATGATGCACAGATATCAGGGAAGTGTCCTACTGCAGCCACTGCCCCTTGGGCTGCATAGCAGACCTGGGAAGGGGTTGTCCTTACCCATATTTCAGGTAAGAGCCATACAAACTGTCATCTTTTTAGTGTGGTTGCTAACTAAAAGAAATTCTCTCCACTCATTCATGAATCTTTCTGCATGATTTCACAATAGTGTCTCAAACTCCCTCACTCCTTCAGCTTCCTTGCATGTCCATGCAGTTAGTTATAGAAACTCAGAGATTGTGTTTTACCTTTAACAGTTGATGTAATTAAATAGAAGAGTTAGGAGGAGCCTCAATTCTAATTCTGATTTACTTCAGCAGGATATTCTAAAAGCCTCCATGTCTTAACCTGAAATATGGG